>JAPMUY010011123.1:0-42500 GCA_026901105.3 Galaxias olidus | reverse complement strand
TCAAGCTCCGCAGACCAAAGCGAGCATGCGTGAGCAGCCGAGCAAACGTAACCATGGCAGCAGACCATGGTGACCATAACCATGGTGACAGTTACCATGTGGACGCTCAGAGTGTGGTAGTGAGGTAGAAGCAGCAAAGCATCCCAGAACAGATACTCTCACCCTCAATGACACAGCCATAACCATGGTGACAGTTACCATGTGGACGCTCAGAGTGTGGTAGTGAGGTAGAAGCAGCAAAGCCTCAATGACACAGTCATCCATAGGTGTCCATCAAAACCAAGGTCATGCCTTGTTTCATCATCATTAGTAACTACCATTCAGCTTGTCCATTCAAACCATCCCATAATGTAGATTGTGTGTTGCCATGGCGAACGGTGAGGACTGTATGAAGGGCTAAAGACATTTGGAGCCGACCAATCACAGACTGATTCTTTATCCAGCCAATCACACAGTTCCATTTAGTCCCATTTCCTGATTGTGTTCATCATGGTGTCTGATCCTGGTGTGGCTGCAATGTGTCACCATCACAGAAGGTGACATGCATTTCAAAAGAACTCATCATTCCAACGGATGCCAAGTTTTTATGACACTCTCCAAATTAAAACACTCTCCAATATATCACAGTAGTGATCCAAATCGGTGATTGGTCAAATATTAGAGAGTTCCACCAATGAGTGGCCATGTAGCGGCGTGATGCGTTAGCATGCTCAGCCAATCACAGAGAAGCATAAGAACCAATCAGCTTTTACACATGCACAGCTTGCCACAAAGCCTAGTGTGTGTGTGTGTGTGTGTGTGTGTGTGTGTGTGTTTGTAAGAGAGTTTGCGTGTGAGAGAGAGCGTGTGTGTGTGAGAGTTTGTGTGTGTGTGTGTGTGTGTGTGTGTGTGTGTGTGTGTGAAAAAGAGTATGAGTGTGTGTGTGTAAGAGTTTGATTGTGTGTGCGTGTGTGTGTGTGTGTGTGTGTGTGTAAGAACATGTGAGTGTGTGCGTGTGTGTGTGTGTGTGCGTAAAACAGTTTGAGTGTGTGTGTGTGTGTGTGTGTGTGTGTGTGTGTGTGTGTGTGTGTGTGTGTGTGTGTAAGAGAGTTTGTGTGTGAGAGAGTTTGAGCGTGTGTATATTTGTGTTTATGTGTGTAAGAGAGTTTGAGTGTGTGTGTGTGTGTGTGTGTGTGTGTGTGTGTGTGTGTGTGTGCAGCTTCTCCCTGGGAGCTTCTGTCTACCTGGAGAGAGTGTGGAGCCGTTGGCACTAGGGGGCGCTGTGACGGCTGGTGAGCCAATCAGAGTGTGTCTAGGCGTGCTCCTTGGAGCTGAGAACCAATCACAACTACACATTACTGAGGAGGACTAATCAAAACTACACATTACTGAGGAGGACCAATCACAACTAGACATTACTGAGGAGGACCAATCACAACACAGATGCATTCCTATTACTGAAAGAAAAACTGTTTTAATATAAAGCTAAAAAGTAAATAAAACTGTGGTAATAATAATAATATTATTATTATTAATATTAATAATAATAATAATAATAATAATAATAATAATAATAATAATAAACATAATAGTAAAACTGTCAGCTGATATCGGTGGATCGTTTCCTACAGGGTGCCATGGCAACGGGGAAAAGCCTTGCCACACCATCGTATTTATGTTGTAAACATAAAAACCCCGTATGTGCTATCAATTATACTTTCTACAAACCAATATGTGCTATCAATTATACTTTCTACAAACCAATATGTGCTATCAATTATACTTTCTATAAACCAATATGTGCTAACAATTATACTTTCTACAAAGGTAGAATCTAAAACATATTTTTGCGGTCAGACTTCTTTGGGAAGCCTCTCCCTGATAACAGTCCAGTCCTTGAGTCCGATGGAGGCACGCTGACAGCGCAACGTGGATCATTGACCAATAAGCTTCTGGCACCACCATGAGCCACACCTCCTAACAGTCAGAGGACTGGGCTTCGCATATTCAATAAAAAAGGTCCTGGCTACATAAAGATTAGAAGTGGCTGACGGAAAATGTCTACATGGGAACAAAACAATAAATTGAGGAAAATAGCGTTGGTTGTTTTATTTCTGACCAGTGATGTTTAGTTTAAGTCTAAATGTAGACCTTCCAGTCAGGATGAAGATTCTGCTGTGAGGTTTTATATAGGATAAGGACTGTGGATCGAAATATATATATTTGACCTATGAGTGAAGTATATTATTAGGTATTATAGATAGCTAAGAGGAAATGAAAAAACATTTTAAGGTGGTATTATAGATATCTAAGTGGGGAAGATGACGTTTTAAGGTGGTATTATTGATATCTAAGAGGTACTGATGACGTTTTAAGGTGGTATTATTGATATCTAAGAGGTACTGATGACGTTTTAAGGTGGTATTATTGATATCTAAGAGGTACTGATGACGTTTTAAGGTGGTATTATTGATATCTAAGAGGCGATGATGAGGTTTTAAGGTGGTATTATTGATATCTAAGAGGCGATGATGAGGTTTTAAGGTGGTATTAGGTACCTCCGTCCAGACTGCGGGACATCAGCTGCCTCCTGCTGGTGGAACGTTGGAAGCACGGCGCGGGCCGGGCGATCTGGGAGCTGGCTCTACGGCTCTGGATGTGGGTTCTACCGCTGAACCGGAACTTAGAACCCAGAGACAGGAACTTCTTCGGGGGTTCTTCAGGAGACACTAGCCTACAGTGAGAACATTATTCTTCTTCTTATTATTATTATCATGATTATTATTATTATTATTATTATTATTATATACACATTAATATTAGATATCAGATACACAAAGAGAACATTATTGTTATTATTATTATATGTATATTAAAAATGCATATACATACATATATTATTATTCACATTAGATTTAGATTACAAACATACACACACAGTACATTATTACAATTATATGACACATAAAACAATTGACACACACTACCACCCTCCCTCGCTCTGCCCTGGGCAGACAGACTCCCCATCCCTCCATTGAAGGTTTGGTTTGTAAGGTAGTGTGTGTGTGTGTGTGTGTGTGTGTGTGTGTGTGTGTGTGTGTGTGTGTGTATGTGTGTGTGTGTGTGTGTGTGTACTGACCTGAAAAAGGTGTGATGCTCCACACACACTTTCCACAGCCTCTTTGCTGCTCTGTGATTGGACAGCTTGAAGCCAATTGTACTCTCAAACTGCTCAAACTAAAGGTCACCATGGCAACGGGAGGTTAGGACAGTCCACGTTGTCATGAAGGAAAACAGCTTAATTTAGATCAACGGTGTTATCTCTATCACAATAATGCATCTTTATTGACATAGCACTTTCTTTGATGTGTGTGTGTGTGTGTGTGTGTGTGTGTGTGTGTGTGTGTGTGTGTGTGTGTGTGTGTGCGTTACCTCCCCAGGGCGGATCTTAACATAGAAGTTGTTCCTCTTGTAGGAGATCTTCAGGACTTTAGGCCAGGCAAACCTGTTGATCCTCAGACGGTCCCTATAGATTAACAGCCCGCTGGAACACACACCCAGCATAATGTCCACTCCCTCTGAGTCCTACACACACACACACACACACACACACACACACACACACACATACACACACATACACACTTCACTTTTCTAGCTTCCAGTCATCTGAGAAGCAAATTAAATGTTAGAAACCCAGTCAAAGAAGTCCCCACTATAAACCCTGGGGAAACCAAACAACGTTATGACTATTCAGATGACAGGGTGTAACACTGATGTCAGAGACGTAGAGACAATGACACACACACACACACACACACACACAGACACATATATATATATATATATCTACAACTATCTATGATCTATTTTGCTGGTAGTGTCACTTGTGCACATAATGAGTAATGAATAATGAATCCATGTGTTAATGTCAACATACAGACATATCTAATGATGTGACGCAAACTTCTCTTATTCCGATATATGTTCACAAATATGACACATGTAGAACTATTTGTGTAGAAACAGAGTTCTGTAGAACTGTCTCTTTAGAAACAGAGTTCAGTAGAACTATCTGTGTAGAAACAGAGTTCAGTAGAACTGTCTATGTAGAAACAGAGTTCAGTAGAACTGTCTATGTAGAAATAGAGTACACTAGGACAGCCTCTATACAAACAGAGTTTAGTTTAATGACAGAGAGCGGGTTTGGACAGAGCTAAGCTGACAATGACACTGTTAAGTCCCACAGGAGCCCCAGTGTCTGAGGTTCTCAGCCTGAAGCCAGGACTTCAGCATCCTTTACATTCTTTTAAGCATGTCTTCTCCCTCTTCTGGGGTGACAGGGCGAGACACACAGAACCACCCATTGTAATACTACATTGTTTACTGGATCCACTCTGTCTTTGATGTTGTTTATTGTCCAGCACTTCATAGCTAGTTCTAAGAAACACAGAATAAGTTATTAATGATTCTAGTACAGTTACTAGTCTACTGCATGGACTCTGTGGCAGGGTTTCAATGTTCAACACTCATTCTGTTACTAGTCTACTGCATGGACTCTGTGGCAGGGTTTCAATGTTCAACACTCATTCTGTTACTAGTCTACTGCATGGACTCTGTGGCAGCGTTTCAATATTTAACACTCATTTTATCTGCCACCGGGCACGATCTCCCACAACACTGACAAATTGTTTTATGGCACAAGGAAGTGTGCCACTAAATCAGGAAGAGATGACCATGATTGGAGTATAGTCGTTGATCATGCTAGCGATATGCAGTGACCACGAGCATTTGGCATGTCTTCTTTGCGATGGTTAGGGAAAATAATAACACCAAAATGATCTCATCAAGTTACCTACAGCTGCTTTAAACAGAGGGAGAAACGCAAACCTGGAGGTGCTTTGAGACCATGTTAGAGTGTGAAGGCAACAACCCCTTCCAGACATGGACCACGTATACAGGAGACTGATAAAGCTGTGCTTTAAGGGAATAACAACATCATAACAAGAAGCCTTTATGAAACAAAAATGTAGGCTCTGTGGTTTCATAAAGTCGTAGAGGTATTCCAACAAGGGACAGGCTCTCACTGTAGCAACACTCAAACAAAAGGCATCAGCTGTCCCAAAGTGGAATATCTCCTGTAACCGGAGGTGGGACAGACAACATGGGCAGTAATCAGGAAGTACGGGACATGAACAAGGAAGCTAAAATGCAGCTGTAGACATAGACAGGAAGCAGGAAGCCTTACCTCTCCCTTAGCAGGTGACAAGCAATCAAACCGGCTGCCTACCATCTAGGCCATTCAGAAACGGACAGAACGCAACAGAAAAAAAAGAACAGAAGATGGTCTGACCAAAACGGAGGGAAGGGTTGGAAGCATGCCCAGGGCTGACCATGCTAACAATGCTTGCAGCTGTACTCACTCAGAACCTGCAAAGTTAACCATGGTAGTTATTGTACTCATAAAGCACTAACAAGGCTAACAATACTAGTTATCTATACTTATTCAGGACTAAAAAGGCGTTTCTGTTTTCAAATTGAGCTGACCAAACATGTTAGTGTATTGTATTGCTAATGAAAGGTAGCACCTCCTAAAATGTATTATTGTAATGCTAGTGACCTGATTTACTAACTTGATTAATGATGTTCTAGCAGGTGAATAGCAGCATTTTGACTAGCTATAATGCAGATTTAAACAGGCTGAACCCATACTACATGACAGTATTGCTGCTAGGTGTAAGCTATAGCAAGTTTAAATAGGGTGACCCAATGCTAGCTATGAGCATTGATGCTTGTTGTAAATTACTCCAGGTTTAAATAGGGTCAACCAATGCTAGCTAACACTGTTGCAGGTAGTTGTAAACTAAAGGTTTAAGTAGGGTGACCCAATGCAAACTAACAACATTGCTGCTGGTGTAAGATAGCAGATTTAAATAGGCTGACCCACTGCTGCTAGCTGTAAGCTATAGCAGGTTTAAATAGGCTGACCCACTGCTGCTAGCTGCAAGCTATAGCAGGTTTATATAGGGTGAACCCATGCTAACTAACAGTGTTGTTGCTAGTTTTAAGCTACAGCAGGTTTAGATAGGGTGACCCAATGCTAGCTAATAGCACTGCTGATCGCTGTAAGCTATAGCAGGTTTAAATAGGGTGAACCCATGCTAGCTAACAGCATTGTTGCTAGTTGTAAGCGACAGCAGGATTAAATAACCTGAACTCATTCTCCCTGACAGTATTTCTGCTAGCTTTAAGCTATAGAAGATTTAAATAGGGTGATCCATTGCTGCTAGCTGCAAGCTATAGCAGGTTTAAATAGGGTGAACCCATGCTAGCTAACAGGATTGTGGCTAGTTGTAGACCATGGCAGGTTTAAATAGGGTGAACCCATGCTAGCTAACAGCATTGCTGCTAGCTGTAAGCTATAGCAGGTTAATATATGGTTAACCCATGCTAGCTAACAGCATTGCTGCTAGCTATAAGCTATAGCAGGTTTATATATGGTTAACCCATGCTAGCTAACAGCATTGCTGCTAGCTGTAGATCATAGCAGATTTCACCAGGACACTATTTATGAAATAGAGGTTCAGCATTGATTTTGTTCTGACGGCCCTTTCAATGCCTAAAGTGTGTTTGTTGGTGTGTGTGTGTGTGTGTGTGTGTGTGTGTGTGTGTGTGTGTGTGTGTCCTGTGGTTCCACTAGTTAAAACAAAAGAATCAATGCTGGATGAAGGGCAGTGATGGACATGAATGATTTTATCAAACAGAACCTTCATGACAGAAACCACTAACCATTAACACTAACCAGCCTCTCTGTCATATTAACGCTAACCAGCCTCTCTGTCATATTAACACTAACCAGCCTCTCCCTGTCATATTAACACTAACCAGCCTCTCCTTGTCATATTAACACTAACCTGCCTCTCTGTCATATTAACACTAACCAGCCTCTCTGTCATATTAACACTAACCAGCCTCTCCCTGTCATATTAACACTAACCAGCCTCTGTCATATTAACACTAACCAGCCTCTCTGTCATATTAACACTAACCAGCCTCTCTGTCATATTAACACTAACCAGCCTCCCTGTCATATTAACACTAACCAGCCTCTCCCTGTCATATTAACACTAACCAGCCTCTCCTTGTCATATTAACACTAACCTGCCTCTCTGTCATATTAACACTAACCAGCCTCTCCTTGTCATATTAACACTAACCAGCCTCTCTGTCATATTTACACTAACCAGCCTCTCTGTCATATTAACACTAACCAGCCTCTCTCTGTCATATTAACACTAACCAGCCTCTCTGTCATATTAACACTAACCAGCCTCTCCCTGTCATATTTACACTAACCAGCCTCTCCTTGTCATATTAACACTAACCTGCCTCTCTGTCATATTAACACTAACCAGCCTCTCCTTGTCATATTAACACTAACCAGCCTCTCTGTCATATTTACACTAACCAGCCTCTCTGTCATATTAACACTAACCAGCCTCTCTCTGTCATATTAACACTAACCAGCCTCTCTGTCATATTAACACTAACCAGCCTCTCCCTGTCATATTTACACTAACCAGCCTCTCTCTGTCATATTAACAAACCTAACCAGCCTCTCTGTCATATTAACAGTAACCAGCCTCTCTCTGTCATATTAACACTAACCAGCCTCTCTGTCATATTAACACTATCCAGCCTCTCCCTGTCATATTTACAAACCTAACCAGCTAGCCTCTCTCTGTCATATTTACACTAACCAGCCTCTCTCTGTCATATTAACAAACCTAACCAGCTAGCCTCTCTCTGTCATAGTTTTAAACTGTTTAAATGGTTTGGTGTTTTCTAAACCACCCAACAGTAACAGGTCTATCTTAATGGAAGTGAAGATGAACTCTGATTCCCTTGGTTCTGGTTCCCTTGTCTTTCTATTGGCTTTCCTTTGCGAAGCTCAAACTGTGTGTGTTAATGTGTGAGTGTGTGTCCATTAATCCATGCCATGGAAGTGGGCCATGTTATCTAACAGCAGTGAACTGACATGAGGTTACTGTGTGTGTGTGAGTATGTCAGAAAAACAGAGAGCACAACAGCAACGAAACAGACAGGAAGCAAACATAGGCCGTGTGTGTGTGTGTGTGTGTGTGTGTGTCTGTGTGTGTCTGTGTGTGTGTGTGTGTGTGTGTCTGTGTGTGTGTGTGTGTCTGTGTGTGTCTGTGTGTGTCTGTGTGTGTGTGTGTGTGTGTGTGTGTGTGTGTGTGTGTGTGTGTGTGTGTGTGTGTGTGTGTGTGTGTGTGTGTGTGTCTGTGTGTGTGTGTGTGTGTGTGTGTGTGTGTGTGTGTGTGTGTGTGTGTGTGTGTGTGTGTCTGTGTGTCTGTGTGTGTGTGTGTGTGTGTGTGTGTGTGTCTGTGTGTATGTGTGTGTGTGTGTGTGTGTACCTTGGCGTGGTGGAGGTCTACTCCGTACATCGACAATTTCTTCACATTCTCCAGGAAGTGCATCTCAGCTTCTGCTGGGGTCATCCCTCTGTGGGCACACACACACACGCATGCACACACACGCACGCACGCACGCACGCACACACACACACACACACACACACACACACACACACACACACACACACACACACACACACACTCACACACACACACACACACACACACACACACACACACACGTACGTGCACAGAAAGAGAAAAATAGCAAATTATAGAAAACCTGTTGTCTTACTATTGTATAACTATTGCATTACTATTGTATTACTATTGTATTGAATAGACTTGTAGACAGTTTTGAGTAACTAGCTAAATGGTTTGATCATAGTGTTCTATCTCTGTGGGTTTGATGAAGTATGAGAGATGACTTTAGGTTCCTGTGAAGCCATAGGCTCATGGGTAATGTAGTACTGTCTTGAAGTACATGTGGGCTCATGGGTAATGTAGTACTGTCTTGAAGTACATGTGGGCTCATGGGTAATGTAGTACTGTCTTGAAGTACATGTGGGCTCATGGGTAATGTAGTACTGTCTTGAAGTACATGTGGGCTCATGGGTAATGTAGTACTGACTTGTAGTTCCTGTGCAGTTCAGTAATCTTGTCTTCCAGCTCCTTGGTTTGATTGGGTGCAAAGCGGATGTCAGTGATGTAATCTGGTCCCGCCTCCTCTGAGAATGAGTAACCAACACAGAAACGCAAGCATAGAGCAGTTATCACACTATACGTAGATATTATTAACCTAACATAGAGCAGTTATCACACTATAGATATTATTAACCTAACATAGAGCAGTAATCACACTATAGATATGAACCTAACAGAGAAGTTATCACACTAAAGATATTAACCTAACATAGAGCAGTTATCACTCCGTAGATATTATTAACCTAACATAGAGTAGTTATCACACTATAGATATTAACCTAACAAAGCAGTTATGCCACTATAGATATTATTAACCTAACATAGAGCGGTTATCACACCATAGACATTATTGACCTAACATAGAGCGGTTATCACACCATAGATATTATTGACCTAACATAGAGCGGTTATCACACCATAGATATTATTAACCTAATATAGAGCAGTTATCACACTATAGATATTAACCTAACAAAGCAGTTATGCCACTATAGATATTAATAACCTAACATAGAATGGTTATCACACCATAGATATTAATAACCTAACATATCGCGGTTATCACACCATAGATATTATTAACCTAACATAGAATGGTTATCACACCATAGATATTATTAACCTAACATAGAATGGTTATCACACCACAGATATTATTAACCTAACATAGAGCGGTTATCACACCATAGATATTATTAACCTAACATAGAGCGGTTATCACACCATAGATATTATTAACCTGACATAGAATGGTTATCACACCATAGATATTATTAACCTAACATAGAGCGGTTATCACACCATAGATATTATTAACCTAACATAGAGCGGTTATCACACCATGGATATTATTAACCTAACATAGAGCGGTTATCACACCATGGATATTATTAACCTAACATAGAGCACACCATGGATATTATTAACTAACATGAGCTTATCACACCATGGATATTATTAACCTAACATAGAGCGGTTATCACACCATGGATATTATTAACCTAACATAGAGCGGTTATCACACCATGGATATTATTAACCTAACATAGAGCGGTTATCACACCATGGATATTATTAACCTAACATAGAGCGGTTATCACACCATAGATATTATTAACCTAACATAGAGCGGTTATCACACCATAGATATTATTAACCTAACATAGAGAGGTTATCACACCATAGATATTATTAACCTAACATAGAGCGGTTATCACACCATAGATATTATTAACCTACATAGAGCGGTTATCACACCATAGATATTATTAACCTAACATAGAGCGGTTTTCACACCATAGATATTATTAACCTAACATAGAGCGGTTATCACACCAAACACTGTAGGTATTGTTCCCTCCTTTCCTACCTGGGTCGTAGTCTCCTAGCTCTGATTGGACGGTGTAGGATCCCAGGACAGTGTGAGTAGCGAATGAGCAGGGCAGCCTCCCTGAAACAATGTCATCTCTCAGCTGGAGACACAGGAAGTACCTGTGATAAAATGGTTTAATCCAATCAGAACAGAAACAGGAAGTATGTGTGATAGAACGGGTTAAACCCTAACCCTTCAGAAAAAGAACGAAGAGATGAGAAGAAGAAAGAGGAATGGAGGGATGAGGAGGAAGAGGAATGGAGGGATGAGGAGGAGGAAGAGGAATGGAGGGATGAGGAGGAGAAGAGATACCTGGTGATGTCTTCAGAAAGCTGGGCGGGGTCGGGGGGGTAGAACTTAACGTTGAAGTAGAACACCCAGGGAACACCTACACACACACACACACACACACACACACACACACACACACACACACACACACACACACACACACACACACACACTGAAGTTATCAATTTGAACATTGTTACGTTATTCTAAGAACTTCGTTTTTAGAGTTTTTTTCAGAGTGAAGGTTAAAGGTTATGACCTCGAATCTGTTTCTTCATGTCCTTGGACAGGTCCAGCCAGTTCTGCAGAGGTCACAGGAGGTCACAGGAGGTCACACAACGTCACACCATTCAAATGAAAACTCATGGCTGTACACTCCTATACTCAATGTTAGGACGAGCGTGGGCGCCTGGCAAATCCCAGAGCATGAGGGGGCGTGTCTCTCCCAGAAAAGCAGTGGGGTCCTTAATAAGGCCTCCAGACCACACAGAACCGTACAGCAGGAAAAGCAGTGGGGTCCTTAATAAGGCCTCCAGACCACACAGAACCATACAGCAGGAAAAGCAGTGGGGTCCTTAATAAGGCCTCCAGACCACACAGAACCATACAGCAGGAAAAGCAGTGGGGTCCTTAATAAGGCCTCCAGACCACACAGAACCATACAGCAGGAAAAGCAGTGGGCTCCTTAATAACGCACGCACTGAGGACAGCAGCAACACAGCACCACTACATGAGGTAACCTTAGCTATGTAGTGTGTAGTTTGTATTATTGTGTGCAGTTATATAGGACAAAGGTCTGAGTAGACAAATTTAAGGGTTAACCCATTTGTAGTGTGTATTGTATAGTGTGTAGTTTGTAGTGTGTAGTGGATAGTGTGTAGTGCGTATAGTGTAGTGTGCAGTATGTGGTTTGTAGTTTGTAGTGTAGTGTATAGTGTGTAGTGTGCAGTTTGTAGTGTAGTGTGTAGCGTGTAGTATATAGAGTGTAGTGTGTAGTTTGTAGTGTATAGTGTGTAGTTTGTAGTGTAGTGAACAGTGTGTAGTGTGCAGTGTAGCGTGTAGTAAATAGTGTGTAGTGTGTAGTTTGTAGTGTGTAGTGTGTAGTATATAGTGAATAGTGTGTCGTTTGTAGTATAGTGTGTAGAGTGTAGTTTTTAGTGTAGTGTGAAGAGTGTAGTAAATAGTGTGTAGTTTGTAGTGTATAGTGTGTAATTTGTAGTGTAGTGAACAGTGTGTAGTGTGTAGTATATAGTGTGTAGTTTGTAGTGTAGTGAACAGTGTGTAGTATATAGTGTGTAGTGTGTAGTATATAGTGTGTAGTGTGCAGTGTAGCGTGTAGTATATAGTGTGTAGTGTGTAGTTTGTAGTGTGTAGTATATAGTGTGTAGTGTAGTGTGTGTAGAGTGTAGAGTGTAGTGTGCAGTATATAGTGTGTAGTGTAGTGTGTAGTATATAGTGTGTAGTGTAGTGTGTAGTATATAGTGTGTAGTTTGTAGTGTGTAGTGTAGTGTGTAGTATACAGTTTGTACTGTGTAGTTTGTAGTGTGTAGTGTAGTGTGTAGTATACAGTTTGTACTGTGTAGTTTGTAGTGTGTAGTGTAGTGTGTAATATATAGTGTGTAGTGTGTAGTATATAGTGTGTAGTTTATAGTGTGCAGTGTAGTTTATAGTGTGTAGTATAAAGTGTGTAGTGTAGTGTGTAGTGTGTAGTTTATAGTGTGTTGTGTGTAGTGTAGAGTGTAGTATATAGTGTGTAGTACATAGTGTGTAGTGTAGTGTGTAGTATATAGTGTGTAGTACATAGTGTGTAGTGTAGAGTATATAGTGTGTAGTACATAGTGTGTAGTGTAGTGTGTAGTGTAGAGTGTAGTATATAGTGTGTAGTATATAGTGTGTAGTGTAGTGTGTAGTATATAGTGTGTAGTTTATAGTGTGCAGTGTAGTTTATAGTGTGCAGTGTAGTTTATAGTGTGTAGTATAAAGTGTGTAGTGTGTAGTGTATAGTGTGTAGTGTGTAGTATATAGTGTGTAGTGTAGTGTGTAGTATATAGCGTGTAGTTTATAGTGTGTAGTGTAGTGTGTAGTATATAGCGTGTAGTTTATAGTGTGTAGTATATAGTGTGTAGTGTGTAGTGTAGTATATAGTGTGTAGTGTGTAGTTTATAGTGTGTAGTGTATGGTGTAGTGTGTAGTATATAGTGTGTAGTATATAGTGTGTAGTGTGTAGTATATAGCGTGTAGTGTGTAGTTTGTAGTGTGTAGTACCTTCTGGTCGTCCAGGTCTCTAAAGGTGATTCCAAAGTAGTCCTTCTCCAGCAGGTTCAGATGTTCACACACCTTATCCAGGAGCACCTGACCTCGCTCCCGCTTCTACACACACACACACACACACGGAATTAATTCATCTTCGTCATTGAAGTGAATTGACACACACACACACACACACACACACACAGCACCAAAAACGGACTAATTCTCTTTTGTTTTCTTTCTCTCACTCTGACTGTCTGTTTCTCTCTCTTTCTGTCTTAATCACTTTCTTCCTCTCCTTTACTCAACCTCTCTCTATCCCTCTATCTCCATCATCATTCTCTCAATCCCTCGGTCTGTCATCCTTCTCTTCCTCTCCAGGTCTCACACACACACAGACACACACACGCACACACACACACACACACACACACACACACACACACACCCCTAGATTCTTCAGGCCCCGCCCCCTTACCTCCACGGTGCAGGTGTAATCAGAGCCGTCCAACAGTGTGACTTTACACTGCATGTTTCTGAAGCTCCTATTGGTCCTGGCTGGGGACCGAGAAATCTTACTGGCTGAGGAGAAATGAGAGGCGCGGTCCTCCTCCAATGAGCTTTGGACAAAGCCCCGGGAAAGCCCCCCCTCTGCTCGCTCAACGCTCTGGACAAATAAAAACATCTTTAACCCTAACCCAAATAAAAACATCTCTAACCCTAACCCAAATAAAAACATCTCTAACCCTAACCCAAATAAAAACATCTTTAACCCTAACCCAAATAAAAACATCTCTAACCCTAACCCAAATAAAAACATCTCTAACCCTAACCCAAATAAAAACATCTTTAAACTTAACCCAAATAAAAACATCTCTAACCCTAACCCAAATAAAAACATCTCTAACCTTAACCCAAATAAAAACATCTCTAACCCTAACCCAAATAAAAACATCTTTAAACTTAAAGATTAACTTTGAAAGAGTGTGACACAGCAACATTCCCAGTAGACTGACTGACAGACTGATCCACCAGTAGCCACCTCTGACACCGGGACAAATCAGGATACCCCCCTAGATGAAGCCCCGCCCCCTCCCACCTGCTCTCTCCTGACGGGGGTAGAGTGGGCGGCTGCCAGAGGGAAGGACTCCACCTCCAGGGGTGGAGCCTCGCTGGCGTCCTGATGGTCAGCTGGCTTGGTCGTCATGGTGATTCCCCTACCAAACAGGAAGACGACACCCAGTGAGACAGCCTGAAGGATGTAGCCCCACCCCTTACTGCCGTTTACCTCCAGACAACCAGAGAGAGGGCCGCCGTATCCCTGGCAACCACACCCAGCCCATAAAAACAACATCCATATCCCTTTACAGAGCAGAGCAGAAGGGCGGGGCAGATAGACAGAGAGGGAAAAAGAGAGGGAACGAGTGAGAAAACGAGAGAAAGAATAAGAAAGAGATAGAAGGAGCTATATAGAGCGAAAGAGACAAGTGTGTTCAACCCTTCTCTACCCAATGAGACAGTGAGGAAACAACCATGGACACACACACACACAGGCATACACTAACAGACACTCACACACACACACACACACACACACACACACACACACACACACACACACACACACACACAGGCATACATAGACACACACACACACACACACACACACACAGGCATACACACAGACACACACACACACACACACACACACACACACACACACACACAAACACAGGCAGACAGACAGACACACACACACGCACGCACGCACGCACGTACGCACGCACGCACGCACGCACGCACTAACCCTAACCCTAACCCTAACCCCCCTCCCCCCTCCCTCCTAACCCTAACCCCCCCTCCCCCCTCCCTCCTAACCCTAACCCCCTCCCCCTCTCCTAACCCTAACCCCCTCCCCCTCCCTCCTAACCCCCCTCCCTCCTTTAGCACCCCTTTAATTCCCTTTCTCCTAACCCCTAACCCCACTCCTCCCTCCCTCCTAACCCTAACCCCCCTCCCCCCTCCCTCCTAACCCTAACCCCCCTCCCTCCTCCCTCCTAACCCTAACCTTACTCCTCCCTCCTAACCCTAACCCCCCTCCCCCCTCCCTCCTAACCCTAACCCCCTCCCCTCCCCCTCCTAACCCTAACCCCCCCTCCCTCCTCCTCCTAACCCTAACCCCCCTCCCCCCTCCCTCCTAACCCTAACCCCCCTCCCCCCTCCCTCCTAACCCTAACCCCCCTCCCCCCTCCCTCCTAACCCTAACCCCCCTCCCCCCTCCCTCCTAACCCTAACCCCCCTCCCCCCTCCCTCCTAACCCTAACCCCCCCTCCCTCCTCCTCCCTCCTAACCCCCTAACCTTACTCCTCCCTCCTCCTAACCCTAACCCCACTCCTCCCTCACCCTAACCCTAACCCCCCTCCCCTCCCTCCTAACCCTAACCCCCCTCCCTCCTCCCTCCTAACCCTAACCTTACTCCTCCCTCCTCCTAACCCTAACCCCCCTCCCCCCTCCCTCCTAACCCTAACCCCCCTCCCTCCTCCCTCCTAACCCTAACCTTACTCCTCCCTCCTCCTCCTAACCCTAACCCCACTCCTCCCTCTCCCTCCCAACCCTAACCCCCCTCCCCCTCCCCTCCTAACCCTAACCCCCCTCCCTCCCCTCCCTAACCCTAACCTTACTCCTCCCTCCTCCTAACCCTAACCCCCTCCCTCTCCTAACCCTAACCCCCCCTCCTCTCCTCCTAACCCTAACCTACTCCTCCTCCCCTCCTAACCCTAACCCCCCCTCCCTCCTCCCCTCCTAACCCTAACCTTACTCCTCCCTCCCTCCTAACCCTAACCCCCCTCCCTCCTCCCTCCTAACCCTAACCTTACTCCTCCTCTAACCTACCCTAAACCCTAACCTTACTCCTCCCTCCTCCTAACCCTAACCCCCCCTCCTCCTCCCTCCTAACCCTAACCTCCCTCCCTCCTCCTAACCCTAACCTTACTCCTCCCTCCTCCTAACCCTAACCCCTCCCTCCTCCCTCCTAACCCTAACCCCCCCTCCCTCCCTCCTAACCCTAACCCCCCCTCCCTCTCCCTCCTAACCCTAACCTTACTCCTCCCCTCCTAACTAACCTTACCTTATATCCTCCTAACCCTAACCTTACTCCTCCCTCCTCCTAACCCTAACCCCCTCCCTCCTCCTCCTAACCCTAACCCCCCTCCTCCTCCCTCCTAACCTCTAACCTTACTCCTCCCTCCTAACCCTAACCCCCCCCTCCCCCTCCCTAACCCCCCTCCCTCCTCCCTCCTAACCCTCACCCCCCTCCTCCCTCCTCCCTCCTAACCCTAACCTTACTCCTCCCTCCTCCTAACCCCTAACCCCCCTCCCCCCCTCCCTCCTAACCCCTAACCCCTCCTCCCTCCCAACCCTAACCCCTCCCTCCTCCCTCCAACCCTAACCCCCTCCTCCTCCCAACCCTAACCCCCTCCTCCTCCCTTCCTAACCCCCCTCCTCCCTCCTCCCTCCTAACCCTAACCTTCCCTCCCTCCTAACCCTAACCCCTCCCTCTCCCTCCTAACCTGACCCCCTCCCCTCCGGACCTAACCCCCTCCCCCTCCCTCCTAACCCTAACCCCTCCCCCTCCTTAACCCTAACCTTACTCCTCCCTCCCTCCTAACCCGAACCTTCCCTCCTCCTCCCTCCCAACCCCAACTCCCCTCCCTCCTCCTAACCCTAACCTTACTCCTCCCTCCTCCTAACCCTAACCTTACTCCTCCCTCCTCCTAACCCTAACCCCTCCCTCCTCCCTCCTAACCCT
The DNA here is from genome assembly GCA_026901105.3 of Galaxias olidus. Lineage (NCBI taxonomy): Eukaryota > Metazoa > Chordata > Actinopteri > Galaxiiformes > Galaxiidae > Galaxias > Galaxias olidus. The sequence continues at coordinate 25,660 of JAPMUY010011123.1, read as the reverse complement.
AACCTTACTCCTCCCTCCTCCTAACCCTAACCTTACTCCTCCCTCCTCCTAACCCTAACCTTACTCCTCCCTCCTCCTAACCCTATCCTGAATGTTGTTGTTTTAGACTGTTAGGGTTAGATAACGTTCTATTAAATCAATGTTGAAGATGAATGTTTGTATATTCCATGGCCATTTAGCCTCCACTAAGCCCTACAGGACACCCTAACCCTGACCCTAACCCTAACCCTGACCCTATAACCGTCCTGCCCTGCTTTCATTCAACTATCTAGTGAAATCCCACAGTGTGTCACATGACCACCACAGTATGTCACATGCTTACACAGTCCAATTACAGCAGAGAAGAGCTTACCACCACTCAGAGTCAAACCCACCAATAAAAACAGAGTTTACAACCAGTCAGTCAAACCCACCAATCAAAACAGAGCTTACCACCAGTCAGTGTCAAATCCACCAATAAGAATAGAGTTTACAACCAGTCAGTGTCAAATCCACCAATTAAAACTGAGTTTACAAGCCACAGTCACAGTTACGTGTACATGTTGCCAGGCCACCGACTGCAAGAATATACAACATGGTTTATGGAACATATAGAAGAATATTATTGTCTGACTAGACAATGTCTGTGACTGAACCATTCTGCTTTCTATCAGCTCATAGATGGAGGGATGAATCAATCTGCTTTCTAAGATTTAACAGATAGAATTACATTTGAAATGAACAGACAGATAAATAACGTTTAAACAGAGAGACCGTAAATAAAGTTTAAACAGAGAGACATAAAGTTTACTTTACGGATCTCTACTTAAACTTTATGGATCTCTGTTTAAACTTCATGTATCTCTGTTTAAACTTTATGTATCTCTCTCTTTAAACTTTATTTTTAAACTTTATGTATCTCTGTTTAACCTCTTAAACAGAGATACATAAAATGTAAACTGACAGAGATAAATAATGTTTAAACAGAGATAGATAAAGTTTGAACAGAGATGCAGCACTGGTTAGGGTGCTGTCCATGGTGCTGAAAGCTAATGGAGTATCCCTCAACTTAATGCTCGCATTTCTGTTCCCCTCTTCTCTGTCACCCCCTTCTCTCATTATCATACTGCGACAGACAGACAGACAGACAGACAGACAGGCAGGCAGACAGGCAGGCAGGTAGGCAGGCAGGCAGGCAGACAGACAGACAGACAGACAGACAGGCAGGCAGGCAGGCAGGCAGACAGACAGACAGACAGACAGACAGACAGACAGACAGGCAGGCAGACAGACAGACAGGCAGACAGACAGGCAGGTAGGCAGGCAGGCAGACAGGCAGGCAGGCAGACAGACAGACAGACAGGCAGGCAGGCAGACAGACAGACAGACAGACAGGCAGGAAGGCAGGCAGGCAGACAGGCAGGAAGGCAGGCAGGCAGACAGATTATTCTAGAGCAGACACAACCACAAACATAACAACAATATCGCCTTTACATATGTACAGTGCTTCCCATTGGCTGAGCTAAACCTCACTGGCTGAGTGCTTCTGTCTTATCTTTTTTCCTCTTTGGCTATAATAAGGTGCAGTAGCTAACACACACACACACACACACACACACACACACACACACACACACACACACACACACACACACACACACACACACACACACGCCAGTCTCCTTTCCTGTCTAATAAACGCGCAATTTTAGAGCGAGTAAACCCAGGCCAAAGCCGGACAAAGTAGGTTAAACCAATCGGCAAGTGGTCTCTGTCCTCCCTCACTCTCTTCTCCTTTCCCTCACCCTTTTCTCTCTCACGTCCGTGAACCTGGTCTTCCAGCAGCAGGCCACACCCAGCCACCGCATTGCAGAAGCGCCACTTCCCTAAAATCTGCGCGAGAGCCCATCCGCGGAGCAACTTCTTGTGAAAGTAGTCGGCACTCACGTTCCTGATCTCAATTCAAACTGAACCACTGAGACACACTATGTTACTGTGACGCAAATCACCCTGAACCTCCACCACGTCACTAAAACTGCTTTCCTTTCCTATCTTTAAAAGATACAACGATTTACCTTTCGTTCATTTTTTTTCATGAAATAAATGCCTACCGCTTGTTTTCCGTGCCCGAAGGTAGCACACACTATGCTGACTACGCACTTTCGATCCAATCAACAATCACCTCGTGCAAAGACCAATATTAAAAATATGAATAAGACGTTTGTGGCCACTACCGTGTCTTGGCTCGACTGCGGTGGCGTGAGACCTGCACGGTAGACTAGGGCAGGGTGCGTGGCTTTGGCTCAATGCAGCGGACGTACCTCGTCTCTCTCCTGACGAAATCACTTCGGCTATTTATAGCTCTGACAAAAGTATATCAGCAATCTGATTAAATTCTACAAGTCCCGCCATTTAAAACGTTTATTCATGCTTTACCGGCAACACCGTGTCTTCCGTTATTTTCCGAAGGGCTCTTAGTCTGAGCTGGTGGATGCAGGCTCTCGGTAACTGTTTCCCTGGGTCATCGCTCCAGTGCCTACAGCGGTCAAATACGCTCTACACGCGGGATCCCGGGAATGAGCCACCTTTCCGTTTGGCCCACGAAACACTGGTCTGACACAGTGAGGGAGGATGCGCGTGCGGAATCAAGAGTGGAGGTTTCACCTTTAAGGCGTTAGCCGACACACACACACACACACACACACACACACACACACACACACACACACACACACACTCTCTCTCTCTCTCTCTCTCTCTCTCTCTCTCTCTCTCTCTCTCTCTCTCTCTCTCTCTCTCTCTCTCTCTCACACACACACACACACACACACAAGCTGATTTTGCGGACTGAAAAGCTACTGTTACATTTCAAAACTCTAGCCTACAAAATCCAGCAATCCAGTAAGCACAACGCGTAATCACATGAATATTCAAGCATTGACTTGGTTAATTAAAGGATAAATATACCCTGCCTGGTGCGAGAGACGCACCCTGTTGGCCAATCCAACATATATAGTATATATATATATATATATATATATATATATATATATATATATATATATATATATATATATACACACACTGTATATATATAAGTGGTATATATCCCAATTGTTCCAATATATCTATGTATATCGGATGGATTAGGGTGCTTTTCTGGCACCAGGCAGGATATATTTATCCTTTATTTAATCAGGATATATTTATCCTTTATTTAATCAGGATATATTCATCCTTTATTTAATCAGGCAGGATATATTTATCCTTTATTTAACCAGGCGAGATATATTTATCCTTTATTTAATCAGGCAAGATATATTTATCCTTTATTTAATCAGGATATATTTATCCTTTATTTAAACAGGCGAGATATATTTATCCTTTATTTAACCAGGCAGGATATATTTATCCTTTATTTAATCAGGCAGGATATATTTATCCTTTATTTAACCAGGCAGGATATATTTATCCTTTATTTAATCAGGCAGGATATATTTATCCTTTATTTAATCAGGATACATTTATCCTTTATTTAATCAGGCGAGATATATTTATCCTTTATTTAATCAGGATATATTTATCCTTTATTTAACCAGGCAGGATATATTTATCTTTTATTTAACCAGGCAGGATATATTTATCCTTTATTTAATCAGGCAGGATATATTTATCCTTTATTTAACCAGGCAGGATATATTTATCCTTTATTTAATCAGGCAGGATATATTTATCCTTTATTTAACCAGGCGAGATATATTTATCCTTTATTTAATCAGGCAGGATATATTTATCCTTTATTTAACCAGGCGAGATATATTTATCCTTTATTTAATCAGGCAGGATATATTTATCCTTTATTTAACCAGGCGAGATACAGAGAAAGAGATCTCTTTTACTGGATAGAGACTATATACTGACAAACCAAATTCAGATTTACAGGAAAAGTGATGCAATCATAATTTAATTTAAGTGAATTAAACGATGACACAAAAAGGACAGCTACATCAGCTACCACCAAACCACTAGACAATGGATGACAAAATGATGCCAATCCCAAATGTGCTTCTCCATGGGTTCGTCCCATTACCAATTCAACCATACTGTACAAATATACCAGTTTTGCAGTGTGCAAGCCGTTTTGCAGTATGCTTTGCTGGCAATTCTGATCCACAATCCTCTACAAAGCATTACCTCTCATGGACTGAGGCCCCGAGGGAGCAGACAGATGGCAGGGTTAGGGTTAAGGGTCAGGGGTTAGGGGTTAAACCCTGAGGGAGCAGACAGATGACAGGGTCAGGGGTCAGGGTCAGGGGTCAGGGTCAGGGTTAGGGGTTAAACCCTGAGGGAGTAGACAGATGACAGGGTTAGGGTTAAGCGTCAGGGGTCAGGGTCAGGGTTAAGGGTCAGGGTTAGGGGTTATACCCCAAGGCAGCAGACAGATGACAGCGGACTCCATTGGGGTCAGGGTTAGGGGTCAGGGTTGGGGTTAAGGGTCAGGGTTAGGGGTTATACCCCGAGGGAGCAGACAGATGACAGCGGACTCCATTGGGGTCAGGGTTAGGGGTCAGGGTTGGGGTTAAGGGTCAGGGTTAGGGGTTATACCCCGAGGGAGCAGACAGATGACAGCGGACAGCTACGGAGGTATGAGCAAGAGGGTCAAAGTTCAAGGCGTAATGTTCGGACGAAGTAGCATGTCCCAATTGTATACATACTGCATGCAACAGTACATACTTCATAAGGGCAGCTGCAGTGTCGGTACTAAACTAAAAAGTAGTAGGACGCAATTTGGGATGCAGCGCATGTCTACAACATATCAATGCAGATTTGAGCTATTTGGTCCTGTAGCCAGTGTTGTAGTGCCAGAGCGCCCAGGCAGAAGGCTGAGTGGCGCACACTGACACTCAAGGATCAAAGGGGAACTTCTAGTGAAAATATGGCTTTGGTATAGCTAGCGTTAGCATTATAGACTGTTAGCATTCAGCAGCACTTTAAAGTGCAGGCAGCGTTATCATTCAGCACCACTTTTAGGGTAAAGCTAGCGTTATCATTCAGCACCACTTTAAGGTATAGCTAGCGTTATCATTCAGCACCACTTTAAGGTATAGCTAGCATTAGCATTCAGCACCACTTTAAGGTATAGCTAGCATTAGCATTCAGCACCACTTTTAGGTAAAGCTAGCGTTAGCATTCAGCACCACTTTAAGGTATAGCTAGCATTAGCATTCAGCACCACTTTAAGGTATAGCTAGCATTAGTATTCAGCACCACTTTTAGGTAAAGCTAGCGTTAGCATTCAGCAACACTTTAAAGGGGCCCCATTATGCAAATTTTCAGGTTCATACCATTATTTTGGAGTTTTCCTAGAATAGGTTTACACGTTTTAAGGTTCAATAAACAATTAATTTTTTCTAAACTGCCTGGATCTGCAGCACCTCTATTCACCCCGTCTGAAACGCTTGGTTTTAGCTCCTGTCTCTTTAAGCCCCCCCCCCCCCCCCCCCCCCGTCCCGACAAGCCCAGTCTGCTCTGATTGGTCAGCTGGCCAAACAAAGGGAATTTGCCTTCGCGCTGACGAAACCAGTGTTTACTCGACACGGCGAAACCTCCCGGCCTCCGCTCTGACTGGCTCTGGTTGAGGGTGTGCCAAACGTTATTAAAATGTGTGACTTAGTGACATAGATAAGTTACGGAAGAAAACGCCGGACTACAAACGAGGCATTTCAGGCAGTTCAGGAGCAGTTTTCTGTGAGAGAGAGTAGCTCCCTTTGGCGTGGACTATGGGCTTTGTAACTTTTCAGACCTTTTACATGCACAAAAAGCTATATAACATACTAAACGAAAGGGAAAACCCCAAAAAGCATAATAGGGCCCCTTTAAGGTACCGGCAGCCTCAGGTAGCATTCAGCACCACTTTTAGGGTAAAGCTAGCGTTAGCATTCAGAACCACTTTAAGGTACAGCTAGCATTAGCATTCAGCAACACTTTAAGGTATACTTGGTGTTAACATTGATTATTTCCTGACCGCAGATCGGACTAACACAAAGCGTGGAACTCAGACTGCAGCTAGTGTTCAGATCTAGACTGGACCAATGCAGAGTCGGGACATGCTTCCTGCAGGAAATGCAGATGAGATACCCCTCACTCTGGGAAGTTGAAGGAAGCAGCACAGCTAACAAGAGGACAATGGTCAGAACAGAAGCCTTATTTAAAGGGTTCAAGTATATTCCTCAAAACAGACCTTAGTTGTCTCCATCCTTTGACATTAAATGTGAAACTATATTAACTAGCCTTTTAGTAGCAATTTAACATTGCTTTACCTGTCAGTTTTGGATTTTGTATTAGACTGCAAAAATCTGCACCAAACTTTAACGATCAACAGGAAGTGATCAGCTGGTACTAACAATAACACTAATACTAGGTTACTATGACAACAGCTTTCTAATCTCTCGGCCGCAATAGTCCTGCTGGGTAATCCAAACACGAATCTGTGTGTGTGTGTGTGTGTGTGTGTGTGTGTGTGTGTGTGCGCGCTCTGAGGGGTACTGAGAGATTAAGTCCCAGACAAATATAGGTCAGATCCTAAACAGCATTGGAACGTGCTCGCTCCCTCTCTCTCTCTCTCTTTCTCTCCATTTCTCTCTCTCTCCATTTCTCTCTCTCTCACACACTCACTCACTCACTCACGCACGCACGCACGCACGCACGCACGCACGCACACACACACACACACACACACACACACACACACACACAGAGTATACTCACCATGAGAGTGGATGGAACCAGGGAAAAGTCGGAGGGGAACCAGAACCGCAACGAGGAGAAGAGAGGAGAGGAGAGAAGGTTATTAACAAAGTCCAGTCACTCTGTACAGAACAGCAATATTCCCAGTCCCCCACATCTCAGCAAAGATGTTATGGTCCCCCAACAGGCTGCCTTGTGGGGAACAGTGAGGGCCTACAAAAGAGGGGAGGGGAAAAGAGAGAAGAGTGTCCCAGATCTCAAACACACACACACACACAGAGAGAGAGAGAGAGAGAGAGAGAGAGTGGTCTAGTCAACATGCAATCTCCACTCGACTTTCTCAAATCTAATCTAAAATCATCTAATCCCTGGATCTACTATGTAAGTGGAATATAGTGTATACACATAGCCATATCTCTACTATAGCCTGCTGTGTATATACTCTCTACTATAACCTGCTGTGTATATACTCTCTACTATAGCCTGCTGTGTATATACTCTCTACTATAACCTGCTGTGTATATACTCTCTACTATAACCTGCTGTGTATATACTCTCTACTATAACCTGCTGTGTATATACTCTCTCTCTACTATAACCTGCTGTGTATATACTCTCTACTATAACCTGCTGTGTATATACTCTCTACTATAACCTGCTGTGTATATACTCTCTACTATAACCTGCTGTGTATATACTCTCTACTATAACCTGCTGTGTATATACTCTCTCTCTACTATAACCTGCTGTGTATATACTCTCTCTCGACTATAGCCTGCTGTGTATATACTCTCTCTACTATAGCCTGCTGTGTATATACTCTCTCTCTACTATAACCTGCTGTGTATATACTCTCTCTCTACTATAACCTGCTGTGTTTATACTCTCTCTCTACTATAGCCTGCTGTGTATATACTCTTTCTCTACTATAGCCTGCTGTGTATATACTCTCTCTCTACTATAACCTGCTGTGTATATACTCTCTCTCTACTATAACCTGCTGTGTATATACTCTCTACTATAACCTGCTGTGTTTATACTCTCTCTCTACTATAGCCTGCTGTGTATATACTCTTTCTCTACTATAACCTGCTGTGTATATACTCTCTCTCTACTATAACCTGCTGTGTATATACTCTCTACTATAACCTGCTGTGTATATACTCTCTCTCTACTATAACCTGCTGTGTATATACTCTCTCTCTACTATAACCTGCTGTGTATATACTCTCTCTCTACTATAACCTGCTGTGTTTATACTCTCTCTCTACTATAGCCTGCTGTGTATATACTCTCTCTCTACTATAGCCTGCTGTGTATATACTCTCTCTCTACTATAACCTGCTGTGTATATACTCTCTCTCTACTATAACCTGCTGTGTATATACTCTCTCTCTACTATAGCCTGCTGTGTATATACTCTCTACTATAACCTGCTGTGTATATACTCTCTCTCTACTATAACCTGCTGTGTATATACTCTCTCTCTACTATAACCTGCTGTGTATATACTCTCTCTCTACTATAACCTGCTGTGTATATACTCTCTCTACTATAACCTGCTGTGTATATACTCTCTCTCTACTATAACCTGCTGTGTATATACTCTCTACTATAACCTGCTGTGTATATACTCTCTCTCTACTATAACCTGCTGTGTATATACTCTCTACTATAACCTGCTGTGTATATACTCTCTACTATAACCTGCTGTGTATATACTCTCTCTCTACTATAACCTGCTGTGTATATACTCTCTACTATAACCTGCTGTGTATATACTCTCTCTCTACTATAACCTGCTGTGTATATACTCTCTACTAAAGCCTGCTGTGTATATACTCTCTACTATAACCTGCTGTGTATATACTCTCTCTCTACTATAACCTGCTGTGTATATACTCTCTACTATAACCTGCTGTGTATATACTTTCTCTCTACTATAACCTGCTGTGTATATACTCTCTACTATAACCTGCTGTGTATATACTCTATCTCTACTATAGCCTGCTGTGTATATACTCTCTCTCTACTAAAGCCTGCTGTGTATATACTCTCTCTCTACTATAACCTGCTGTGTATATACTCTCTACTATAACCTGCTGTGTATATACTCTCTCTCTACTATAACCTGCTGTGTATATACTCTCTCTCTACTATAGCCTGCTGTGTATATACTCTCTCTCTACTATAACCTGCTGTGTTTATACTCTCTCTCTACTATAGCCTGCTGTGTATATACTCTCTCTCTACTATAGCCTGCTGTGTATATACTCTCTCTCTAATATAGCCTGCTGTGTATATACTCTCTCTCTACTATAACCTGCTGTGTATATACTCTCTATTATAACCTGCTGTGTATATACTCTCTCTCTACTATAGCCTGCTGTGTATATACTCTCTACTATAGCCTGCTGCGTATATACTCACTCCTGTGCAGTCTACAGTTAGACCAGGGGGTTAGGATTAGCCAGTAGACTCAGGGGGTCAGGGTTAGCCAGAGGGGGTATTGCTCCAGTCTGAGGGAAACTGTTTGGAGTTTATATAGGGGCTGTGCACAACAACAGACTACAATCTCACCGGATTATTATGGCTTCCTTAACAAACGTAGGCTAAATGAAAATCTATTCATGAAAACATCTATCTTGTCGAATTCTGCAAGTTAAGAAAGTCATTGTAGTATTTAAACATCGCAAGTGTAGTCAAAAGAAGCCTACTTGATAATCTTACACAACGAATCAGGACAAGATCCATTCCAATAAAAGACAGACTGGATTCAAAGGGGCATAAAATACCCCCCCCCCCCCCCCCCCCAAACCGCTCTGCTCTCAGCCACAGGCACCAAAGAAGCGCGACAGATGTGCTCTCTCGCGCGCTCTGCTGTTTGTCTTTGTAGCTGTGCACCAACCTTTGTCTACCTGTTAAAGCTTCTCCACTCCGTTGAATATCCGAGATGGGATTCCGTTTGTTTCTCTGCTCGATTAAAGTAACGAGGCAGCAAGCGGATATTCCGAAGAAAGAGCACGGGCTGCTGCTGAATTGAGGCACGCGGGTTGTCAGTCCCCTGGTCTAGTCAGTTGTTCAACCTCGCACGCCCCTCGATTGCTTGATTTGTTCTTATTTTAAGCCCCGTCGCCATAACTGTCCTGGTCCACGCTGATAGGTCGACGCCGCTGTCAATTACAGACCAGATGTGTGTTAGCCATTAAAGTATGAAAGAACCCGTGCGGCATGAGACCTCTGCCTGGGGTTAAGGACGAAAGGGGTGTGCGCGAGGGGGCGATTAACCAATCCATTCTGGCCTGTGGTTTCCACGGTTACTCAGATCCATCGATGTCTGAACAGTAACATGAAAAAAGGAACATGTTGGTTCCCAACATACCAAACACTGTGAGGAGGATCACGCGCGGGACTATTTCATCGATGTGATTCTGTTTCCTAGCAAGCTATTTAAATATTACTCTTCTTGCAAACCCACAACAATCCTACATGGAATTTGTTTAAGCCACCATAACTTGGTTTTGGGTATAAATAATGGCTTGTTTTTTCTAGGACAAAACATCTGTTCACAACATAGAACAGATCTTTAGTTTACTACAAAATACTTGCTCAACATAATATATTTGAGATAGTTGATAAGACGCTTGAACAAACGATTAACGGCGATGGTAGTTAAAACAGCATGACACTGCCATCATGTGGTGGATACTAAGTATTGCAGTGGTTAAACAGTATCGCTCAGCAGATGGATGGATACATGTAAACGGATAAAGCCTGGTTTACGCTTCTGCGAAGCAGCACGTAAACTGCTCTGCGTAGCTTCGAAGCGCAGGGGTTTTTGGGAAAGCGTAGCTCACCGAGGCCCGCCGACGTGTTGACGGGGAGTCCTCCCAAATCCTAACAGCCCGTCGCGCGAAGCGTCTTCTCAGTACGTCAAACAATCGCTGATTGGTTGAGCAGGGTAGGAAGCAAGTAGATATTCGGTAATATTCGGTTCCCTATCTCACTAAACTGCCCCAACCTTACCGTCCTACCCGGACACTACGTTCCTCTGCAGATAAGCAACTGATCATTCCACAAGCAAAACTGAAGCATTTTGGGGAGCGTGCATTTTCTAGGGCAGCACCTAAATTATGGAACTCTTTCCCTCCTCTAATTCGGAATTCCAACTCGCATTTAACATTTCAAACCCATCTTAAAACCTATCTTTTCACCCTAGCATACCCTAGTTAACTCTGTTTAGAATCTGGTCCCTTTCTTTTACTGGTACTATCCATTTGCTTACTTATAGTTAGAACTGTTGTTGCTGTCTGTTATCCTATTTCTGTCTAATTGTTTATTTTTGTCATGTTATCAATGTTGATGCTGTGAAGCGACTTTGGGTGTTAGAAAAGCGCTATATAGGCCTAAATAAAATGAATTATTATTATTATTATTATTATTATTATTATTATTATTATTATTATTATTATAATAACTAGATAGAAAGACAATTCCTGAAGAAAATGTGTGTGCCCACAACGCATGTGCTGTATGCTATAAGGATTGACTCAGGATGTTACATTTAATACTGTATGAATGTAAATTATTTAAAACAATAAAATATGTGTATTCTGTATGTTTAATGTAACCTTATATGCAGTATGTAACTGTATGAAACCGTATGCAATTAGACTGGAATTCAAGGAAGCCGATTATATACTATAACGAATTTTAAACCTCATAAAAATATATAATATTTATATAATATGATATATATATATTTTATACGTATATAAATATATGATAAATGTATTATAATATATTAAAATATATGATGTGTGTGTGTGTACAAACACACACGCACATTGTAGCTCAATGACTGAACAACTTTAATCCGTATGCTGTACTGAGTATTTAGATACCTTGATCTTAAGTCTACCATTAACAGTCATTGAGCTACAATTTGAATGGAAGTCAATGAGGCTCCATAGAGCACCATGCATTTCTGAAATCAAAAGTATAAATGCTATCAAGCTGAAACTTTGCAACTTTGATCAGTATGCTCTCCTGAGTATGTACATACCTCAACCATGTCTGTATTGTAAACGGTCACTGAGCTACAACTTGACTGTAAGTCTATGGGAGAGGCACTTAAACTGTAAAAAACTCAAAATGATGAGATGTATCAATATGATTTTTAGTACGTTGACTAAGCTGGCCAAGCTGAGCGATATGCAGTTGGAACGGTGTTTGTAAGATCAAAGCAAAAAAATATGCTCCATTAAGCATTTTCTATTGTACCTCATACATCCCATAATATTTTTATGAAATTGTTTACATTGTATGATCCAGCATGTCAAGCTGAGCATTTTGATGTTTGAACCATGTGTCTCGCATGAAAACTCAGGGAAATAGTCCAGTTTTAGTGACATATGCAATCGAGACACATTTGCATATTCGCATAATTAAAAAATTATTAATTATATCAGAAAGAAAAAAAAAATCAAATGCACCATGATGAACTGAACATTAGTACACAGGAACCGTACACTTACAATAAAATTTGTAGGAGTAGCGTTTCAGCTGAGACCTAAAAAAAAGTAGGTTAATTAAGACTAATTAAAAATGTATTAATTATAAATGAGTAATTTTTAAAAAGCATAAATCTGCGTACCAAGACGTACGTGTGGATATATGAACCGTATGTGTGGCATGTACGGTTGCTGAGCTGAGTAAGCAACCAAAAAAGTGTGAAAAAGTGTGGAAAAAGGCCATTTTTAGCTGTTTATTAAATATCATATTAGTATGTTAAATATTATGACGTCATAGTGTAAAAAGCAACCAACTACGGATCAGGACGCACGTTTTGATGTATGAACCGTATGTGTGGCATGTACGGTTATTGAGGTACGGATTAAGGAAGAACGTGCGAAAAAAATATAATAATAATAATAATAATAATAATAATAATAATAATAATAAGTATGTGAAAGTACAAAAGTGTGCCACTTTCAGTGGGCACACTAATAATAATATTTTGTCTGTATCCAAACAAATGAAAACGCAGATGACACAATAAACTTGAGCAGATAGACTGATTTTCAATAGCCTTCGAATCATATTAGTGGTTTTCTATGCACTTAGCAAGTCTTAGCTTGTAGCCGACATATATGCTGTATATGTTAATGTTCCTACTGTTATCTGTGTTGTTTGATAAACTGTATGTATGTGAATGTACAGCACTTTGGTCAGCGCTGCTTGTTTTAAACGTGCTCTATAAATTAACTTGATTTGATTTGATATAAGAAAATATGAAAAGCAGTGAGCAACCTTTGTCTCTTTGTTTATACTTTCGCTGGACATGAACGAGTTTCCGTGTCTGTGCTTCTTCGGTTTTCTGTACATTCTGGATTACTGAATGCGACACTGCCACCTAGTGGGTCCGTTAAACTTACGTTGAAGTATGTAGGCGAACTACAGTGCGAACGGAAGCGCCCAATGAACGTTTACGTTCGCTAACGCGCTCACGGAGAAGTAAAAACCAGGCTTTAGAAATTAAGAATGGGATGTAGCGTTTAATTTATACAGACAAAACATATCAGGAGAGAGAATATATTATGGTTACAAGCTCGGAAAACATACAGGTTAATTGATAACTCTAAATTACCCGTAGGTGTGAATGTGAGTGTGAGTTGTTGTCTGTCCCTATGTGTCAGCCCTGTGATAGACTGGCGACCTGTCCAGAGTGTACCCCACCTCTCACCCTGTGTCGGCTGGGATAGGCTCCAGCCCCCCCGCGACCCTGCAAAGGATAAGATGTATAGCTGATGGATGGATGGGATGGATGAATTCCGGCCCCACATGACAACTAGTGAAACTTCCGTGCTGTGAATTTTGCATTATTGTTTTCAAGACGACCACGCTGTCGCAATCAGATAGTAGGGATGCCACAAGGCATTCAGTTATATTGGGGAGGTTTTTGTCATTTGGCCATCTTATCGTATGATCGCGATTGTCCCAATATATGTTAATTCACCCTATTTACCCTACCCTATCGCATTCATTAACGAGGACTAAACTGTTTTGGTTCAAACTAACAGCCTTTGTTCAAATTTTACAAGCCACGTGATCGACACAAAGATGTTCAAAATGTAGTAAATATAGCTAAATGTAGTAAATATAGTTAAATGTAGTAAATATTTTGTACATGTTTAAGTCGATCAGACATATTGAACTCAATACATATACTCTTATTTTTTTACTTTTTAGCGTTTAAGAACACTAATGGTGAATAAAACTAATATTTAATATGCACTAAAGTCTATAACTGTAACCTTTGAGCTGTTGCGGAATGGAAGACACACACACACACACACACCGTATGTTCACTTTCAAAGATGTGATTTATTTTTTTGGGGGGGGGCTGCATAATTTTATTTAATAGTATATCGTTAAAACAGTAATAATGTATCACCATAAGAATAGGCATTATTACAAAGGAGAGAGGAGGTGCGGACCAGGAGAAACCATATTTACAACACAGGGAGGAGGTTCTGGGTGAAACCAGTTTAACCAGTTTAACCAGCATAACGCCCCCCTCCTGATCGCTAACATTTAAAAGACAGGAAATAAAAACATCAATCTGCCATCTACTGTAGACCCAGATGAACACTCCATCTACTGTACACCCAGATGAACACTCCATCTACTGTAGACCCAGATGAACACTCCATCTACTGTAGACCCAGATGAACACTTCATCTACTGTAGACCCAGATGAACACTCCATCTACTGTAGACCCAGATGAACACTTCATCTACTGTAGACCCAGATGAACACTTCATCTACTGTAGACCCAGATGAACACTCCATCTACTGTAGACTCAGATGAACACTTCATCAGAGGTGTTGGTTGATCTGAAATGCTGTAGAAGGCTGACAGTAACCATGGAAATCGCCTCTGGGATGGAGCCAACACCATGACAACCCACTGGCCATGAAACACACATATATATGCATACAGTAGCCATCATATATCCAATAGAAATACAGGCCCCTCCCCCTGGTTAGGGAGCGCTGGATTTCCCAGTGGGGACATTCAGGTATGCTGTGCGGAGGAAGACGGGCTGTTGTAAGGCTTTAGTGGTGATGAGGAGGAGGAAGGGGGAGATGGTGGTCTCATTCTGGGTGTGCACTAAGACACACACTGGGTGTGTCCTCACAAAGTGGAGCTGTGTGTGTGTGTGTGTTCAGTAAGTGGAGGAGGTGGTGCTCATGGCGTCCTCGTTCAGCCGTTTGTGTGTGTGTGTGTGTGTGTTCAGTACGTGGAGGAGGTTGTGCTCATGGCGTCCTCGTTCAGCCGTGTGTGTGTGTGCTGTTCGCTGGCGTAGTATTGGACGTCTCTGTCCCCGTCAGCCTGAAGGGAGAGGAGAGCATCTTCTATCGCCCTCTGGTGGGGGCAGGAGGAACGCACAAAATACTCTGCAGACACAGAGAGAGGACGTTACCATGGCTACACACACAACCATCCACATTACCATGGTAACAAAGACTGTCCCATGGGGGACCCAGAAAGAGTTTTTATACAGTGGGAGCTGACATATGACCTCTAGTTTGGGGGCAAAACTGCCTTAACAATAATGCATATAATAGATACAGACTCTAGGAATGTGTGAGTGTGTGTGTGAGAGAGTGGGAGTGTGTGTGAGTGTGTGTGAGAGAGAGAGTGTGAGTGTGTGTGTGCGTGTGTGTGTGAGTGAGAGTGAGTGTGTGAGTGTGCGGGAGAGAGTGTGAGTGTGTGTGAGTGTGTGTGTGTGTGTGTAAACACCTCTCTCTAGCAGGCTGTGTCGTAGTGTCTTAGCCAGTAGGACCCTAACGTTAGCTACAGGGTCGGAGGTCATCTGTAGCAGGGGAAGCAGCAGGTGGTCCGAAAACTGATCCAGGGACACACACTCCTCCTCCATCGCTAGCTGCGCACACACACACACACACACACACACACACACACACACACACACACACACACACAAATGAGGTGATTTGAAAACCGTCCAAGTTGTTGACTTTTTTATTTATTTATTATTTCTTTTTAGGGGGATTTCTCTCGTTTTATTTTGCTGATTTAATGGTCTGCCTCCTCGAGAATTCAACTACGTAAATAATTAACCTGTAAAGCGCAATTCAAAGTCTGCATGAATTGTTGCACTGTCTTCAGACAAGGTTACCTGACAGGGGTAGGTAGGTAGGTTACCTGACAGAGGGTGGGTAGGTAGGTTACCTGACAGAGGTAGGTAGGTAGGTTACCTGACAGAGGGTAGGTAGGTAGGTTACCTGACAGGGGGTAGGTAGGTAGGTTACCTGATAGAAGGTAGGTGGGTAGGTTACCTGACAGGGGTAGGTAGGTAGGTTACCTGACAGAGGGTGGGTAGGTAGGTTACCTGACAGGGGTAGGTAGGTAGGTTACCTGACAGAGGGTGGGTAGGTAGGTTACCTGACAAGAGGGTGGGTAGGTTACCTGACAGGGGTAGGTAGGTAGGTTACCTGACAGGGGTAGGTAGGTAGGTTACCTGACAGGGGTAGGTAGGTAGGTTACCTGACAGAGGGTGGCGTAGGTCTGTCTGGATGACCACTTAGGGGAGTGACAGAACTTGTCCACCAGCTCAGACAGGAAGTCAGTAAGGAGAGTCTGGGAGGACGCCAGCTTCCTCATCATCTCACTCACCTGAACAGCAGGACATCAACAACAAACACAATCACAAACAACAAACCCTGGAGCAGAAAGCAGTGGTCAGGTCCACTCAGAGAACCAAGACAGCAAATTACATGTGTGTGTGTGTGTGTGCTCACTACTCTATAGGAGGCCCAGCACACTGAGGAAACTCTGTGCATGTGTGTGTGCATGTGTGTGTGTGTGTGCTCACCACTCTATAGGAGGCCCAGCACACTGAGGAAACTCTGTGCATGTGTGTGTGTGTGTGTGTGTGTGTGTGTGTGTGTGCTCACCACTCTATAGGAGGCCCAGCGCACTGAGGAAACTCAGTGTGTGTGTGTGTGTGTGTGTGTGTGTACTCACCACTCTCTAGGAGGCCCAGCGCACTGAGGAAACTCTCCGTGTGTGTGTGTGTGTGTGCTCACCACTCTATAGGCGGCCCAGCACACTGAGGAAACTCTGTGCATGTGTGTGTGCATGTGTGTGTGTGTGTGTGTGTGTGCTCACCACTCTATAGGAGGCCCAGCGCACTGAGGAAACTCAGTGTGTGTGTGTGTGTGTGTGTGTGTGTGTGTGTGCTCACCACTCTATAGGAGGCCCAGCGCACTGAGGAAACGCTCTGTGTGTGTGTGTGTGTGTGCTCACAACTCTCTAGGAGGCCCAGCGCACTGAGGAAACTCTCCGTGTGTGTGTGTGTGCTCACCACTCTATAGGAGGCCCAGCGCACTGAGGAAACTCAGTGTGTGTGTGTGTGTGTGTGTGCTCACCACTCTATAGGAGGCCCAGCGCACTGAGGAAACGATCTGTGTGTGTGTGTGTGTGTGTGTGTGCTCACCACTCTATTGGAGGCCCAGTGCACTGAGGACACTCTCTGTGTGTGTGTGTGTGTGTGTGTGCTCACCACTCTATTGGAGGCCCAGCGCACTGAGGACACTCTCTGTGTGTGTGTGTGTGCTCACCACTCTATTGGAGGCCCAGTGCACTGAGGACACTCTCTGTGTGTGTGTGTGTGCTCACCACTCTATTGGAGGCCCAGCGCACTGAGGACACTCTCTGTGTGTGTGTGTGTGTGTGTGTGTGTGTGTGTGTGTGTGCTCACCACTCTATAGGAGGCCCAGCGCACTGAGGACACTCTGTCTGTGCACAGGGAGAAGGCCAGAGGACGCAGGTGGTCAAACACATCTTGACCACTGTACAGCTCCAGCAGCAGCACCAGCTGCCTACACACGCGCACACACGCGCGCGCACACACACACACACACACACACACACACACACACACACACACACACACACACACACACACACACACACACACGTGAGACTACTACTTTTCAATGATAGATCTGAACATTTGTATGACAGATGGATGGGAGCGTTTCCATGACTACGTACTCGGCCAGCTCGGATCTGAAGCGCCAGTTCCTGCTGTTGTCCGTCACCAGGAACTCCTGAAACTGATAGAGATACTTCCTCCTAGTCTCACTGTGAAGCAGCTACACCCACACACACACACACACACACACACACACACAGACACACACAGACACACACACAGACACACACACAGACACACACACACCCACGCCCAGACACACACACACATACACACACCCACACCCAGACACAGACACAGACACAGACACAGACACAGACACACCCACACCCACACCCACACCCAGACACAGACACAGACACAGACACAGACACAGACACACACACACAGAGGGAAGCAGAAGAAAGGAGAGAGAAGGAGAGGTTAGGTCACCGGGCAACACTGCAACTGGCGGAGGAGAGGAGGAGAGGAGAGGAGAGGGGAGCAGAGTCAGTTAAGCTACGGAGTGTGCTGTAAGGTACTTAACCACTGTGACCAACAATAAGGGAAAATGTTTTCTTGGATGAGCAATGAAAACGTGTGATGGCAAGGTGTGTTTAGTCTGCTATCACAACACGCAGTGTAGCACCTGGGAAGCTGTGTGTGGGTGTGTGTGTGTGTGTGTGTGTGTGGGTGTGTGTGTACCCGTAGGAAACTGTGCAGGTGCTTGAGGACTCCGATGCGGACCTCGTCCAGGTCCTTCAGGAAGCTGTTGAAGACAGGAAGTAGGTCGTCGGTCGTCAGCTGTTCTCCCAGGATCAACGCCAGCTCATGGAGGGAGAAGGCCAGCGTGCGACGCACCTTCCACTACACACACACACACTTCAGTATTTATAATTTCTAAATGAAAAAATTTGATATTTGACATCGGCTTTGCACCTACATCGTGGTGATGTAAAATTCCAGTATAACCTTAACAAACATACACACCACTAGAACTTCTTATACAGCAGTATAACGTTAAGCCTAAACACTCAGAACCTCTAGAGCCAATATAACAGATGTAGCACTAGTGTAACGTTATAGGTAGCTAGCGTTAGCGGCCTATATAACAGATGTAGCACTAGCTAGCGTTAGCGGCCTATATAACAGATGTAGCACTAGCTAGCGTTAGCAGCATATATAACAGATGTAGCACTAGTGTAATGTTATGGGTAGCTCGCGTTAGCGGCCTATATAACAGATGCGCACTAGTGTAACGTTATGGGTAGCTAGCGTTAGCGGCTTATATAACAGATGTAGCAATAGCGTAACGTTATGGGTAGCTAGCGTTAGCGGCTTATATAACAGATGTGGCACTAGTGTAACGTTATGGGTAGCTAGCATTAGCAGCCTATGTCACAGATGTAGCACTAGCGTAACGTTATGGGTTGCTAGCATTAGCAGCCTATGTCACAGATGTAGCACTAGTGCAACGTTATGGGTAGCTAGCATTAGCAGCCTATGTCACAGATGTAGCACTAGCGTAACGTTATGGGTAGCTGGCGTTAGCGGCCTATATAAGAGATGTAGCACTAGCGAGCGTTAGCGGCCTATATAACAGATGTAGCACTAGCGAGCGTTAGCGGCCTATATAACAGATGTAGCAATAGCGAGCGTTAGCGGCCTATATAACAGATGTAGCACTAGTGTAACGTTATGGGTAGCTAGCGTTAGCAGCCTATATAACAGATGTAGCTTGACGTTATGCTCTCTGTTTGGTACTCGGAATTTAAACCCCTGAGCTAATTGTGAAAGGAACTTCACTGTTTTGGATGTTTCATTTGTATTTCCATGTCTCCCAAGGTCCTGACTTTGCAATGCTAACTGTTTGATTGGAAACCTATGGGGGAAAACTCTGCATTTATTACAACTCAATAACCCTCACGCTAAAGCTGGATTTGGGGTTAGCGAGGTAACTTCAGGTTGAACCCGGGGTTATCTGTACCACGACAGTGAGCCACTTTGTCACCAGGTAACACTACAGGTGTGTATGGCTACATGTCACCAGGTAACACTACAGGTGTGTATGGCTACATGTCACCAGGTAACACTACAGGTGTGTATGGCTACATGTCACCAGGTAACACTACAGGTGTGAATGGCTACATGTCACCAGGTAACACTACAGGTGTGAATGGCTACATGTCACCAGGTAACACTACAGGTGTGTATACCTGCATGTCACCAGGTAACACTACAGGTGTGTATACCTGCATGTCAGAGGCCAGGGTTTCGTAGGTGTGTATACCTGCATGTCAGAGGCCAGGGTTTCGTAGGTGTCTCGGAGGCAGTGCCAGTTGTTTCTCCCCAGCGTCATGGCAACGCCCGGCAGGCTGTAGGCGCAGTGTTTGGCGATCTCCATGTCGACGGTCTGGGCTCTGGACGGGTCCGTCATGGAGAGGTACTGATCCAACAGAGCCTGAGGAATCACCTCCTGCAGACACACAAGCCACATCAGTGTAGCACGTCTGTGTGTGTGTGAGTGTGTGTGTGTGTGTGTGTGTGTGTATGTGCAGTGTCTGACCTGATGTTTGGACCTCCTCTCCTTCCCAGGGTTAGGGTTACTGTAGTGTGTGTAGGATAGCGTGTGTGTGTGTGTGTGTGTGTGTGTGTGAGTGTCTGACCTGATGTTTGGACCTCCTCTCCTTCCCAGGGTTAGGGTTACTGTAGTGTGTGTAGGATAGCGTGTGTGTGTGTGTGTGTGTGTGTGTGTGTGAGTGTCTGACCTGATGTTTGGACCTCCTCTCCTTCCCAGGGTTAGGGTTACTGTAGTGTGTGTAGGATAGCGTGTGTGTGTGTGTGTGTGTGTGTGTGAGTGTCTGACCTGATGTTTGGACCTCCTCTCCTTCCCAGGGTTAGGGTTACTGTAGTGTGTGTAGGATAGCGTGTGTGTGTGTGTGTGTGTGTGTGTGTGTGTGTGCAGTGTGTGACCTGATGTTTGGACCTCCTCTCCTCGTCAGGACTGAAGCTTCCATCGCTCAGCTCAGAGTCATCACACAGACCTAACTTCAGCCTGCCCGCCTCCCCCTACACACACACACACACACACACACACAACTCAGAGGAGGTGAACAGGTAAGCACAGAGAAGAGGGGCGTAGTGCCTTACTTCAGGTAGAAATGGAACGAGAGAGAGCTAGGCTTAAGGGTCATTCTGTAACCAGTGTGTGTGTGTGTGTGTGTGTGTGTGTGATTAAGGGTCATTCTATACAGTGTGTGTGTGTGTGGTTGTGTGTGAGATTAAGGGTCATTCTGTACAGTGTGTGTGTGTGTGTGTGTGTGTGTGTGTGTGTGTGTGATTGAGGGTCATTCTGTACAGTGTGTGTGTGTGTGTGTGTGTGTGTGTGTGTGTGTGTGTGAGATTAAGGGTCATTCTGTACAGTGTGTGTGTGTGTGTGTGTGTGTGTGTGTGTGTGTGTGTGTGTGATTAAGGGTCATTCTGTACAGTGTGAATGGACCCACCAGGGAGAAAGGGTTGTCCAGGCTTGTGTGACCCATAAACGACCTCTGACTCCGACCGTGCTCTCCCCTTTGACCTCTGGCCAGGTGGTTCTTCTCCTGTACGTCCATTGCTGTTGCTTTCAGCGCCGCAGTCAGAACCTCAACCTGGGCTGAACGAGTCAGAACTACAGTCAGAACCTTTACCTGGGCTGAACGAGTCAGAACTACAGTCAGAACCTTTACCTGGGCTGAACGAGTCAGAACTACAGTCAGAACCTTTACCTCTACCTGGGCTGAACGAGTCAGAACTACAGTCAGAACCTTTACCTCTACCTGGGCTGAACGAGTCAGAACTACAGTCAGAACCTCTACCTCTACCTGGGCTGAACGAGTCAGAACTACAGTCAGAACCTCTACTTCTACCTGGGCTGAACGAGTCAGAACTACAGTCAGAACCTTTACCTCTACCTGGGCTGAACGAGTCAGAACTACAGTCAGAACCTCAACCTGGGCTGAACGAGTCAGAACTACAGTCAGAACCTCTACCTCTACCTGGGCTGAACGAGTCAGAACTACAATCAGAACCTTTACCTCTACCTGGGCTGAACGAGTCAGAACTACAGTCAGAACCTCAACCTGGGCTGAACGAGTCAGAACTACAATCAGAACCTCTACCTCTACCTGGGCTGAACGAGTCAGAACTACAGTCAGAACCTCAACCTGGGCTGAACGAGTCAGAACCTTTACCTCTACCTGGGCTGAACGAGTCAGAACTACAGTCTGATCCTTTACCTCTACCTGGGCTGAACGAGTCAGAACTACAGTCAGAACCTCTACCTCAACCTGGGCTGAACGAGTCAGAACTACAGTCAGAACCTCTACCTCTACCTGGGCTGAACGAGTCAGAACTACAGTCAGAACCTCTACCTCAACCTGGGCTGAACGAGTCAGAACTACAGTCAGAACCTCTACCTCTACCTGGGCTGAACGAGTCAGAACTACAGTCAGAACCTCAACCTGGGCTGAACGAGTCAGAACTACAATCAGAACCTCTACCTCTACCTGGGCTGAACGAGTCAGAACTACAGTCAGAACCTCAACCTGGGCTGAACGAGTCAGAACCTTTACCTCTACCTGGGCTGAACGAGTCAGAACTACAGTCTGATCCTTTACCTCTACCTGGGCTGAACGAGTCAGAACTACAGTCAGAACCTCTACCTCAACCTGGGCTGAACGAGTCAGAACTACAGTCAGAACCTCTACCTCTACCTGGGCTGAACGAGTCAGAACTACAGTCAGAACCTCAACCTGGGCTGAACGAGTCAGAACTACAGTCAGAACCTCAACCTGGGCTGAACGAGTCAGAACTACAATCAGAACCTCTACCTCTACCTGGGCTGAACGAGTCAGAACTACAGTCTGAACCTTTACCTCTACCTGGGCTGAACGAGTCAGAACTACAATCAGAACCTCTACCTCTACCTGGGCTGAACGAGTCAGAACTACAGTCAGAACCTTTACCTCTACCTGGGCTGAACGAGTCAGAACTACAGTCAGAACCTCTACCTCTACCTGGGCTGAACGAGTCAGAACCTTTACCTCTACCTGGGCTGAACGAGTCAGAACTACAGTCAGAACCTCTACCTCTACCTGGGCTGAACGAGTCAGAACTAAAGTCAGAACCTCAACCTGGGCTGAACGATTCAGAACTACAATCAGAACCTCTACCTCTACCTGGGCTGAACGAGTCAGAACTACAGTCAGAACCTCAACCTGGGCTGAACGACTCAGAACTACAATCAGAACCTCTACCTCTACCTGGGCTGAACGAGTCAGAACTACAGTCAGAACCTTTACCTGGGCTGAACGAGTCAGAACTACAGTCTGAACCTTTACCTCTACCTGGGCTGAACGAGTCAGAACTACAATCAGAACCTTTACCTGGGCTGAACGAGTCAGAACTACAGTCTGAACCTTTACCTCTACCTGGGCTGAACGAGTCAGAACTACAGTCAGAACCTTTACCTGGGCTGAACGAGTCAGAACTACAATCAGAACCTCTACCTCTACCTGGGCTGAACGAGTCAGAACCTTTACCTCTACCTGGGCTGAACGAGTCAGAACTACAGTCAGAACCTCTACCTCTACCTGGGCTGAACGAGTCAGAACTACAGTCAGAACCTCTACCTCTACCTGGGCTGAACGAGTCAGAACTACAGTCAGAACCTCAACCTGGGCTGAACGAGTCAGAACTACAATCAGAACCTCTACCTGGGCTGAACGAGTCAGAACTACAGTCAGAACCTCTACCTGGGCTGAACGAGTCAGAACTACAGTCTGAACCTTTACCTGGATTGAACGAGTCAGAACTACAATCAGAACCTTTACCTGTACCTGGGCTGAAGGAGTCAGAACCTCTACCTCAGGTGGGGTCAGGGGTCAGGGTGTACCTTTGACATCGGGGTCGTCGATATGAGGCTCCAGGTTCTCAATCATCTCCTCCAGCTGTCTCCGGCCCAGAGCAGGGCCCGGGGACAAGCAGGGGGCTGGAGTAGAGACTGTGGCAAGGCCTGAGGGCCCGTAGCTGGGGCAAGGCTGACTGGGCTCACCCTTGAGCAGCTCCACGTCCACATCAATGACAGGGAGAGGAGTCCTCCAGAAATGGAAGGAGTTGTAGAGGTCAGACTCTGGGATTGATAGGGAGGAAGAGGAGAGAGAATACGAGAGAGAGGAGGACGAGGAGGAAGGGGAGAGAGAGGTCCTGTCTGAAGCTCCACTATGTGCGGGTTTTTCTCTGCTAGAGGAATGTGTGTGTTTTCCGCTAGGTATGTGTTCAGCATGCGGTGTGTGTTCAGCGCTAGGTGTGTGTTTTCCACTAGGTGTGTGTTTTCCGCTAGGTGTGTGTTCAGCGCTAGGTGTGTGTACAGCGCTAGGTGTGTGTACAGCGTTAGGTGTGTGTTCAGCGCTAGGTGTGTGTTCAGCGCTAGGTGTGTGTTCAGCGTTAGGTGTGTGTTCAGCGCTAGGTGTGTGTTCAGCGCTAGGTGTGTGTTCAGCGCTAGGTGTGTGTTCAGCGCTAGGTGTGTGTGAGGGCTCTGGTGCAGCAGGGAGGGCGTCCGTGGACAGTAGGTGTGAGTCAGGTAGTCGTTCCATTAACAGTGTGTGTGTGTCCTTGCTATGTGGAGCGCTCTGTGTATCTCTGATCTGCTCGGCTAGGTTAAGCTCCGGAGAGGGGTCGTGGAGGTTGACTTTAGTGTCGGGGTCAGGGGTGATGACCTCAGCTGGCTGCTCCCCTCCCCCCTCCTCCCCTTCGTCCACTCCTCCTCCTCCTCCCCCTTCCTCTAGCCCACTTGGCTGGTTGCTGTGGTTACTACAGGCCTGGGTAATGCTGCTCTTTTCTGGCCTGGGTTCCATGGTCTCCGTGGTGATAGGCTTCTCCTCTTCATCACTGAGGAAGAGGAAACACACACACACACGTGTGCACACACAGCTGGTTATCCATAACAGAATAGTAGGAACGATCAACGATATACAGTCCCGTGCAAAGGTTTTAGGCAGGAGTGAAGTCTTAAAGTTGGGGGGGGGGATAAATAAATAATATATACATACATATATATATATACATATACAGTCAAGCCCAAAATTATTCATACCTCTGGCAAATTTTGACTTAAAGTTACTTTTATTAAACCAGCAAGTTTTTTCTTGATTGGAAATGACACAGGCGTCTCCCAGAAGATTATAAGACGATGTACAAGAGGCACCATTGTGGAAAAACATATTTCTCAGCTTTTATCTACATTTGAACAAAAAGTGGCATGTCCAAAATTATTCATACCCTTTGCAAACTGTCACAGTCTATGGGAAAATCCAAAGGTCTATACCATTCCAAATAGTCCAAGCTGTTCTAAAGCATCCTAATTACCCTGATTCATTGGGAACAGCTGTTTTAATCAACCCAACAGGTGAAAAACAGCAGCTCTCTGCAGTTGGTTTGTGGACAGTCATGGCAAAGACAAAGGAGCTCACTGAGGGCCTGTGCCTGCGCATTGTGGCTGCTCACAAGTCAGGGAATGGCTATAAGGCCATATCTAACTCACTCACTGAGGACCTGCGCCTGCGCATTGTGGCTTTCCACAAGTCAGGAAAGGGCTATAAGGCCATATCTAAATGTCCACAAGTCAGGAAAGGGCTATAAGGCCATATCTAAATGTTCACAAGTCAGGAAAGGGCTATAAGGCCATATCTAAATGTTCACAAGTCAGGAAAGGGCTATAAGGCCATATCTAAATGTTCACAAGTCAGGAAAGGGCTATAAGGCCATATCTAAATGTTCACAAGTCAGGAAAGGGCTATAAGGCCATATCTAAATGTTCACAAGTCAGGAAAGGGCTATAAGGCCATATCTAAATGTTCACAAGTCAGGAAAGGGCTATAAGGCCATATCT
>JAPMUY010011121.1:132500-134312 GCA_026901105.3 Galaxias olidus | reverse complement strand
CTCCTGCTCCTCCAAGGGAAAGCAGGGCTAGGAAACGGACACCAGCTGATTTTTAATGGCAGCCACCTTTCCGTCTCCGTCTCACGGAGTCATCCTCTCCTCCCCGGTCCTCAATGGGCGCGGCTGACTCTGAGGGTTCTCTCTGTCTCTCTCTCTCTCTCTCTCTCTCTCACTCTCTCTCTCTCTCTCTTTGTCTCTCTCTCTCTCTCTCTCTCTCTCTCTCTCTCTCTCTCTCTCTCTCTCTCTCTCTTTGCCTCTCTCTATGTCTCTCTCTGGGGGCTATTTTCTCTGTTTCCCCCTCATACTGTGAGCTGGTGAGTGTGTCAGAGAGGAGCTCTCCCTGTGCTCTCATAAAGGCTCTGGGGGAATACTAGCCAGAGTAAGGGGTCTGGGGTCTGGGGCCTGGCGTCGACCCCAGGGCGGTCCCTCTATGACTTCATCGTGTTACCAACCCCAACACACACACACGCACACACACAGTCACTTACACACGCAGGCAGACACACGGACAGTAAATCTGGGATGATGTTTTGACGACTAGTTTGATGAGCGTCTCCGTGGACGGTGAGAGCGGAGACAAAGAGTGAAGTCATTCAGCAGCAGATTTATTCATTTGTCCTTTTCCAAGCAGAGTCCCAAACAGACGCCACATCGAAGCCAAATACAGACTCTCGTTCGGTCAGCTTTTGAGAACAAATGCGTCCTTAAGGAAAGGCCAGCTTTAATGAAATAGCTGTTCAATTCAGCCCAGGTTTACTCTTTTTATTCTCCTGTCTCCCCCATGAGAATGTTGATTTATTCGGCTTTGGTTTTTTTTTGCTCCATGAATAAGAAGTCAAGTCTATTATAGGAATCACTTTATTCCCTCGGCTTTCAGTAGCGAGATGATTGAATGGCCAAGTGACAACACAAGCAAAGCCACGCGGCCCATTCAGATGATTCTACTTATTAAAAGAGATAAAAACACATAATGAGTTCAGAAGGAAATTATCCTGTTTTCACCCTCTCTCTCTCTCTCTCTCTCTCTCTCTCTCTCTCTCTCTCTCTCTCTCTCTCTCTCTCTCTCTCTCTCTCTCTCTCTCTCTCTCTCTCTCCCTCTCTCCCTCGCTCGCTCATTCTTTTTCTCTCTCGTATCAAATGGTTTTAATAACCTACTTTTGTCCTCGGCTAGTCTAATGGGAGATAGACAGGCATAACAAAGGCAGCCGGTTTCTAGCGAGCGGCTCCATTAAGACTCACCCTCCTAATGTGATGGTTCTTTTAGGGGGCTAGGAGGCTGATAGATCTGGTGTCATATCCCCCCAGCCAGCCTCCCTTCCACGCCAGCGCTGGCTCAATAGTTTGACTAATGTGTGCAAAAGATTGGTTTGATGTTTCTGGTAATTGACCGGAGGTGGAAGGAGGACAGCTTGATCCGCTATGTGTGTGTGTGTGTGTGTGTGTGTGTGCGTGCGTGTGCGTGTGCGTGTGTTTGTGTGTGTGTGCGTGCGTGCGCGCGCGTGCGTGTGTGCGTGTGTGTGTTTGTGTTTGCTCCCTGACCTTATCATTGGTCCTGTTTCTTTGAAATAGATTTGAAGATTTCAAGTGTGCCTATAATTGGAAAATCGATGTAGGCAGCACACAGAAATTGATGCTGCGTACTGTATTATATTTAATGTGCGTTATTGTGAATGAGTGGTCCTAATGATGCCCTACCCCCCCCGCTGCCTCTCCATCGCTCTTCCTCTCCCTGTCCCCCTCTCTCCTCCGTTGTACACTCTGCAGAGCGGCCTGACTCTGTAGTCTGGCCCCCACAGGAAGAACCAGTGGACC
>JAPMUY010011121.1:2500-125000 GCA_026901105.3 Galaxias olidus | reverse complement strand
AGACAGACAGACAGACAGGCAGACAGGCAGACAGACAGGCAGACAGACAGACAGGCGGACAGCGTCAACGCACAGCGGCAGTGCTGGTGATTATCGTAAGATTGCTGCTGCTCCACCAATAACTGCGTCTGTGCCCAGACACGAGGTTCAGGGAGCATAGGGCGTCCATTAAAAAGACCCTGGGACTCTGATGGAAAAGCTAACGGATCATCAGGCCTTATAATGGGATTCTGTGGTTACGGAGGCCAGGTGAATAGACTCAATGGTGGGGATTATTATTAACGGCCTGATCACAGTCATGTTTGAACTTCATGTGTGTGATTTTAGTGGCACAACCGAGATCCATCCAATCGCCTTCATTCGTCCAGCCGGCCTGAGCGATAGGATTGTGGGTGATGTAGTGCCCTGCAGCCCTGTAAAAGACAGTGGACTTTGATACAGGAGCAAGAGAAGCACAGCGGTAGAGTCAGAGTGTGTTCTGATGCCAGCCATCTGGTGTCCTATAGCACAGGCCCAGGACAGGGGGAGGTTTGGGTCTGTTTGGGGAGACGGTTGGCCGGAGTCAATGTCACTGTTAACCTCAGTGGTTTTATTAAGACATGCTTTTTCCATGGGTGTACATCTGGCCGACATTTTAGTTTTGGTTTCCTTCTGTCTTTATTATTGTTCTGTTTTTCACTGCCTCGTGTGTCTTCTTCTTTCCCCCTCCAGGGTGGCATGGCGTTGACCTACGACCCCAATGCAATGCAGAACGGGTAAGATAACATTCTTCATTATTTACTTTACGCTTTTGTAAATACAGCATATCCTCAGGCTTCTTACTTTGGATCTATTTGAGCAGTGAACGGCGTTTGTGAAGCAACTGTGACAATGTATGAAAGGATTTTGACAATTTTAAGCAATAGGATTGTTATAAAAAATCCAAAGAAATATCAGGTACATTCTCATTATGGAGTGGGCCAAAAATATCGTCATGGCAATCCTAAAATACTGACAACGGAAAGTTTGGTTGCTGCCAAACATGAAATAGAATTATTCAACTAAGGTTATATTAAATAATCCAATATCTTTTAGCCCTTTAATTGGTGGCTTCACATCAAATCCAACCTAGCTCACATGACATGGATTTGATATGTCAGTCCATTGTCATTGTTCTATTGGAAGATGTAACATGCCGCAGCAGAGAGTCACAGCAACAGAACAATGTTTTGCTGCCCAAATGCTTGGGGTCAGCTTTACAATGCGATACAAGAATAGTTGCCCTCGTTTGTCCAGCTGAAGGCAGCATGAATCACCATAGTAAAGCATGTATACCATCCAGCCCAGACAGAGGTGTGTGTGTGTTTGGTATGTGTATGTATGTGTGTGTATGTGTGTTTGTGTGTGTGTGTGTGTGTGTGTGTGTGTGTGTGTGTGTGTGTGTGTGTAGAGTGCAGCACTATGGATTGCGCCGTGTGCGTAAGACTTTCGTCAGCTGTCCTGTCCTTTCCCATGCTGACTGCTGGGTTTGTGGAAATCCGAGCCGTATCCTTTCACTCTGCCCCTTCCCGCCTGCTGCTGCTGGGAACGCTGTTTGTGTTCCGCCCTCACTGGAATGTGCCCCCCCCCCCCCCACACACACACACACACACACACACACACACACACACCTCCCACCTCCTCTGTTACTCCTCCTCTTCTCTCTCTTTCTCTCTCTCTCTCTCCCTCTCTCTCTCTCTCCTCTTATCCTCCCTGTCCCTGCCTTTGTCCACCTCTTCCTCTTCTCGTTTTGTTCCTCTACCCTTCCTCTTCCTCTCCCTCGGCTCTCGACTCCATCCCCCCTCTGCCTCCCCTCCTCCTGTGGCTACCTCCTCTTTCTTCTCCGTTCTCACCTTGACCTCCTCCTTCATCCCCATCGCCTTCCTTTCCCCCTCTCTGCCTCGCTCTATTCTTTTCATCACACCCACTTCCAAGGCACCCCTGTCCCCCAGTGTGAGTGTATGTGTGTGTGTGTGTGTGCGCGTGTGTGTGTGTGCGTGTGTGCGTGCATGTGCGTGCGTGTGTGTGTGTGTGTCTAGGCCCACTATACTCCCCAAAGCCTTCTTTTCCAAGGTTGTAAAAGTGTGATCCAGCAAAGCTCTAAATGGCGGTAAAATGCTAATAGGACTAATTTGGAGGATAGAAAAGAGAGGGGGGACGGGGGGAGAGAGGAGGGATGAGAGTGGGAGGGTGGATCGAGGTCAAGAGGAGGGCAGAGGGAGAGGATAAAGTCGGCCGGAAGAGAGAGAAAAAAAGAGAGCTGAGGAGGAAAGAATTGATTACGGTTTGTTTTGCTACAAGCTCATGGAAGGCCGGGTTTGGGGCTGAAGCGGAACTGATGGTATTGGAAACATGTGTCCCCCTCCAAACCACGCGGCCTCCTTCGCCGGGCCTCCGGTTAACACACACACACACACACACACACACACACACACACACACACACGCACACACGCCTACACCTTTTCTGGCAGAGGTTGCAGAGGTCATCGTGGAACCGCTCGGTAATTCTCAGCCCTCGCTTGCTCGGTGCGCTTGGAGGTCACTGCCACGGCTTCAGGGGACTTTGCTTTAATCCGCCCTGTAATATTCCCTCCCTAATTGGGTGTTGGCTAATAGTTTAAGTGGCTGATACATGGCTATTGACAGCCGGGGCTAATAGCCCCCATAAATAACCCAGCGGGCTGTCCTCGGCCCACATGGACTCAATACACATCGCTCTAACAAGGAATACAATACGAGCACAGATAGATGTATTGAACAACGGCGGTCCCTTTTCAGTCATCTCCCCGGACTCTTATTCACAAGGACGGCAGACATCTTTGTCTACAGTAGACCCTTTAGAATAGAGCCCGTCCCGCTTCCTTGTAGTGGTGCTGCTGTGCAAGGTGGTCAGAGGTGAAGCAGAGCGTTTGGAAAACGTGGTGATCTTACGTTATGTTCTCCTACGGAGACAAAGCGACCGACGGACTGCCCATAATAGACCACGTTCTCATAGCATGCCCTTGGAACACAGAGGCGGAATACCGCTCCACCACAGGGCGCTACAAACAGACCTGCACCTTCTGACAGTGCTGCGCGGTGTGCATGTCCTTGTGCTGTGGAGTAAGCAGGTTTGGAATCGACCACTTCCCTGTGTCCTTGTGCGACACCGCCGTGCAAATGGGGGTGTGTTGACTTTATGGTGACGCTTGAGTCATGGCGGGTGTCAGGTGAGGGAGGGGATATTAAGACCAGCCCGAGTCCCAGCCCGGGGTGACAAATCAAGTGCACTTGTCACAGTGTCCCTTCAGGCTGACTCAACGTTATGACGTCGTTTCGTCGAGTGTCTGTGGGCTCCGACACTGTGGGTCAGCCTGGGATACTGTGCTTACGGAAGCAGAGAGCGCTACTCTTTCTCTCCATCTTTCTCTTTATTCTGTCCTTTCTTTCGAACCCCCCCCCCCCCCCCCCCACACACACACACACACAGACACGCACACACCTCTACCGCTCTTTCGTTCTCGTGCTCTCGCTCTCTTTCAGTGCCTTTCTTTTTTTCTCCCTCTATCTTTTCTCTCTCCCTCTCTCTCTCTCTCTCTGCCTGGTCCTCCTACCCTCTGAATTCATTACTCAGGCTGAGGACACCTAGGGATCGATGCGGCGCAGCAACAGGCCTGACAGATGAGACATGGCCGCTCTGGGTACACAAAGAGACAGAGAGAACCGCAGGGTCTGGGAGAGGAAAAAAAATCTAGAGAAAACGATCGGAAATCAGACGGGCAAACAAACCCGAGACCTGAGATTTTGTTTTCTCTGAAGCACACGGAGTCAGTGAAGTGATGCAGGAAGTCAGAAGAGGAAACTTGTCCTTAAAAGGCATTGTGTTTTAAATAGAGGGGGCCAACCAGGCTTTATTTTGTTGGACGTCGGCATACTCTGAAGACGTCGAGTTGAGGTGTGCCACACACACACACACACACGCACGCACGCACGCACGCACGCACGCACGCACGCACGCACGCACGCACGCGCGCGAACAGATCAAAACCCAAACACACTTCCGTCTGGCAGGCCATTATAATGGGAGACGACTGTCAATCTCTCTCCCGTGCCCCCAGAGTTCAATAGGACTCACTGTCAATCCTCACTTTGGCACATGCCACGGTCTGAGGCGTCACGCTCTTTTTGATGAGCTCTCTGCGAGGGTGCCTGACGCCGGCTGACACTCTGTTTGATAAGGACAGAGCCCCTCGTTGTGTGTGTCCCCCCCCCCCCCCCCCTCTCTCTGTCTATGGCACACCTTGTGATGTGTGACCTAGTTTGCCAGCGGTACTGTTTACTCATCCCACCCCCTTTTTTTTCCCGCCACTCCCTGTCTTTCCCATAGGTTCTACTCCTCGCCCTACAGCATCTCCACCAATCGGATGATCGCGCAGACGTCCATCACGCCGTTCATCGCGGCCTCTCCTGTGTCCACATATCAGGTAGGGCTGTGTGGGGGGGAGCTGCCTCCTGAGAGGGGGGACGGCGACGACGCATAGGCTCTGAGATACTCAGATCCGCTCTTCGTTTACCCATTATTTCTTTTGCGCGCAAAAAAGTGACCCGCTCCTCTCCACAACCCTTTCTTTCCCCTTCCCATTCGTCCCGTTCCCGTTCCTTGTTCCTATGTTCTCCATCCGGATCACTGTGGCTGTTCCCCTCGGTTATTAAAACACACATTCTAACGTTCTAGAGTTTTTGTTGAGTGGGGGATTTGGCGTTAAGTTGACTCCGGCTCCGACACACAGCTTTGCAAATAAACAGATGGAGGAGAAATAGGCTACGCTCTTTCTTATTTTTTTGCTAAAACATCAAACACACATACACACACACACACACACACACACACATGCACACACACACACACACACACACACACGCTCACACTACTGTCACACAACTGTTTTGCTCCATTTCCTGAGCTGAATATTTCCTTTTTTTCAACCATTTTCTTCTATTTTGACGCTTTTTTTTTTCCATTTGGAAGTTTTCGTTGTTTATCATTTCCAATTGGAAGGAAGTGACAGATCACGCCAGCGCTGCATATTTAAAAACAGCCGTTCGACCGACACACTCACTCCACGCAGAGAAACAATGCATGCATCCTGTATCCTTTAAATGCCATTCTTCGGGGAGCTGTTTCCCACTGCGGTCGGAAATGAGTTGCATTGTCGCCGCGCAGATGAAAGCGCTTATTTAAGGCAAGGCGCGGGGCTTTGATGATGAAAACGCCGACGCGCCGCTGTAATGATTAGACAATATTGCACTCGCCGAGGTTTTTCATATTCCACCGTAATTACAAGTTAACGTATGGCAGCGGGCCTGACGTCCACGCTGTAAGGGAGAGGCTGTCCGGGGGGAGGAGGGGCTGGGGAGGATGGAGAGGAGTGGGAGGGGGGTAACACAGTCTGTGGACTAGGGAGGAGAACGCCTCAGTGAGGCCGGCTGGAATGAGATCATGACAAATACCCTCTGTCTCACCCTTTCTCTCTCCCCCTCCTCTCTCCCCCTCCTCCTCCTCCTCCAGGTCCAGAGCACGTCTTGGATGCCTCACCAACAGTATGTTATGCAACCTACCGTAAGTCCTCCTACACCTTCTTCGTCTCCTCCTACACCCTCTTCCTCTCCTCCTACACCCTCTTCCTCTCCTCCTACACCCTCTTCATCATCCTCCATCCAGCGCTCATCCCTTCTACCCCCTTCATTTGCCTTGCCGTACTGTGAGTGGGTGTGTGTGTACTTGTGTGTGTGCGTGTGTGTGTGTGCGTCACATACACAGGCTCTGAGATACATTCCGTACATTTTTAAGGAATTGAGTTTTATCCGTCGTGCATGCAGTAAAAACAAGGTTAAGGTATGTGAGTTCACAGCAGGCACACTATGTGTTGCAACCAGGAGACAAAAGAGAACCCCCCCCACCCCCTCCGACCTCCCCCTGGTGCTCTGGCCGCGGCCCAGTCCCAGCTAGCCGTCCTGGGTGGGGTTTGGGAACAGACCGCGGGCCAAGCAATCAGGCCTGGAGCCCACAGCCCGCAGCCTGGAGCCCGGAGCCTGGAGCAAGGCCTGGTGCTGCAGAGCAGCTCACTGCTCCACTAAGCCTCAACAGTGAAAGCCCAACCCCTGCTGGTGGAAAGCCAAACTGCAGCGGCAGCTTGGTCCCTGTGCTTACTGCCAACCAAATGGTTTGTCAAATCAGAAATGGCCTGCTTACAACGACCAAGTGTGCTTTTTGAAGGGAGCACAAACGAGCCAACGAGTGAACCGCAAACGGCAAAGATGAGCACCGTCACCTATAGCATGAGGAGTTCACACTGTGTAGCTGTTGAGCATGTCTGCTATGGTGCACGGCAGGTGACCAGGACTGTAGCTGGTCGTACGGTTCCGCACACTGGGGGCCAGCCAGGGCACGGTAGATGGTTTCAGGCTGTGGGCTCTGATGGTCTGACAGTCTGGAAGTCTGGGGGGCTGGAGGTCTGGAGGTCTGGGGAGATGAGTCGAGGGATTTACCTCCAGCGAGACGGTCTGATCTCTGCGCTCTGCTCCGTCTGCGCACCCTGCCCCACAGCAGCGGGGTCTTCCCTCTGGATCGCTGTGTCTGTGTCCGCCGGGTCACACACACACATCGCACCGCACCCTGGCAACACACGCTTCACAGACATTTAGAGGTATGTGGAACAGAGCCTGGAGGCCCACAACCAGACACACACACACACACACACACACACACACACACACACACACACACACCACCCTCTCCCTTCTTTCCCAGGCCTCTGTGGCGAAGGTAAACCTCTGCTCCACCCCTGACTCCTATGAAAACCCCTGGCTGGAACAACAGGACCTTGGCAAGCCTGACAGGGCCCCAGATCCCTGCCTCTTAATTGGCTTCGGCCGGCTAGCCAGGCCGGTGGGGACGTGGGGCTCATTGTGTTTCCCTGGCTGGCTGATGAAGAGGAGGAGAGCCGCCCTCGGTTCACCCCTGCGAAGGCTTTCCTGTATAGGGGGGGTCAAGGCTCCTCCAACATGGCCCATTAGAGATTGGGGAGAGAGGGGTAGAAAGGAGACGGGGGAGGGGTGGGGGTACCGTATGTCTCACCACCCGGCTGGTCTCTCCAGACCAACAGACCGGATGTCACTCTAAGCAGTAAGGAATGAATGTAATAATGCCCACTGCATGCAGGTATATTAATGGCTGCTGTAGACGACGACACTCCTGGTGGCACATTTGGGAATCCTAGCGGAGGTTCGAGTCGGAGCTGTGTGAAGGAAGGGTCAGCTTGAGAAACAGCATGTGCCTTTCTGAGACACTGCAGGCCAGGGTAACATGAAAGAGATGCATTCATATTCCTGTGTGCAGACGTGGTTTTTCAATGCTGGGAGGCAACACGTGTGTTCCCCCATTATCAATGAAATGATTTGTTTCGTTTGTGACCGATATACTCCTTTCAACCTTGTCAACAAATCAGAACTTACCATGTCGTCAGACTGACCTGACTGTTGTCATCTCTCTGTGTCCGGACAGAAATGCATTTTGATCGTTGTCCGTTTTCTCCCTCTTGTTTAATTTGGTCGTTTCCTGTGGTCCAGTGAAAGTATCCATGACACGCAGAAAATTCTCTCTCACGTTGACTGGCCTATAATCACCTGACGGAGGAGTTTCGTCATGAGTTGGGTAGTAGCACTACATGATGAGTCACTTGTTTATTTACTCTATAGCTAGTAGTACGAGCGATAATACCTATGTTGAGTGTGACAACAGACTGCATAAGACAATACTTTGCAATCGAGCTACAATGCTCTGCTTTCTTAAGCTGTTGTTATGAGCAACAGAGGTAGATTGGAGTGTGTTGTTGTCACTGATTATAGTACGCCAACCACTATTGAGGCTGCTCTGTAAAATATGGAATTACGGAACGGGAAAACTGTATGAAACACTCATTCTCTCGTCTTAACCCTCTCTCTCTCTAGCTCTCTCTCTACCTTTCTCTCGCTCTCTGTTGCTTTCTCGCCCCACTCTCTGTTTACTGCTCCTTGAGCCAGCTCCTAATGATATGTTGGAGACTCTAACTAAAGCCTTGGTATGGGGGATGATGGTGTTCTGCAATTGTGTTTTCAAACAAATCTGTTGGTTATCTGGCAGCCCGGATACGGCTCTGTCAGCCTCCGGGCTTCGGAATGTTAGCGTGCGTGCGTGTGTGTGTGTGTGTGTGTGTGTGAGAGAGAGAGAGAGGGAGAGAGAAAGAGGGTGTGTGTGTGTGTGTGTGTGTTTGTCTTGTTGTCTGTGACAGAGAGGATAGTGTGAGTACAAAGGCAAGCCGTGTATTAAAGCATGTCTGATTGCTGCTAGCCGATCTCCATTCCTTGTGTGTTTGTATTCAAATCCCTGCAAGACAACAAAGACGGAGGGAAAGCATTGTAATTCCTGCACACAGACAAGCGGGCCAATTAGACTGGCTAAAAGGAGAGAGAGAACAAGAGAGAGAGAGAGAGAGAGAGAGAGAACGAGAGAGTGGGAGAGGGGGAGGGAGG
Source organism: Galaxias olidus (assembly GCA_026901105.3). NCBI lineage: Eukaryota > Metazoa > Chordata > Actinopteri > Galaxiiformes > Galaxiidae > Galaxias > Galaxias olidus. The sequence continues at coordinate 116,430 of JAPMUY010011121.1, read as the reverse complement.
GAGACAGAGAGAGAAAAGAGAGGAAGCGCTGCGTTCGTCGGTTCCTATGGCAGCAGCCTTCATTACAGCTTACTTGTTGTCTTCCAATTCGCTCCCCCAGCTTCTTTTTACAGTGGCTGACAATGTAAAGCCACGTTATGTAAGCTTCTAATGCTGCCAATGCATGTGCCAATAGTTCACCTTCACTTCAGGTAGAGTTCAAACAACAAGTTTGATTAAACTTAACCTGACGTCTGAAATTCAAAATGCCAAGGCCTTTTTAATCAGCGCAAACAATATAGAAACATATCCATCTCTAAAAACATAATAAAAAAAAAGTGGTCTTTATTAAGCTGAGCGCAACAACGTGATCGCCAGCAGCAGCAGCAGCAGAACAGAGAGGCGAGCTTAGCAGGCCTGTTTATGCGGTTTTGATCAGGCGGTGTGTTAGACGAGCCGACAGGCCCACTGTTTTGCTTCCTGCTGTCTCGGCTGACGGCGTGTTCCCGCCAGGCTGAGCGGCGCGGCGCGGGCCGAGCGCCACCGACGGATCAATCGGCCGTGGAGCCGCTGTGAAGAAGACCCTTTCAAAAGGGAGAAAGACTTGAAAGACAGGCAGAGTCTGTGTGCGCGGCAGTCTTTTGACATCCTAATGCGAGATATCAGTAGGGCAAAAACAAAAGTTGATTCTGTAACTGTCAACGGGCGCAACTCGTCTGCAAGCTTCCCGGGGATCAACGAGAACGGCGCTGGCAAATGAAGACTTCTGAAACTGAAACGGTGACTTTTATGATGAAACCGGGGAGAACTCTAGAAAGACAAATCTTTCTATGTAGGGGGAGAGAAAAAAAAACGGCAGGGCGCAGCATTTACGCGCGCGCGCGCGCGTGCGTGCGCGCACACACACACACACACACACACACACACACACACACACACACAAGTGCATTCGCGCGCAAGCACATTCCAAAAGATGTCCTCGGGGGTCCGACGGTTTCCGATCCTCACGGAGCGCCCAGATTACTTCTTCCCTCTTTCTTACATCTTAATTAGCGAGAGGACGTCTTTGTGCATATTTACAAAATCCCCTGCAGGAAACGAATGTATTAGCCAAACCATACAGAGGGGCATTAGAGCAAAGCTGCTTAGCGCACCGGCCGCAACGGAAACCCTATAGAACAGCCATTCAGCACTTCCTGAGCCCCCATGAGTTAAATCCATTTGGGGAGACAAAGGTTCCAAAAGCCATCTCGGCTCAATCTAGTTTGGCCCTCGATATGCTTGATAGTGTTTTTGTTCCACCTTGGCTCCGCTCTTTGTTCGAGTCTTAGGTCCGGAGCTTACTTTAAAAGTATATTGCTGGGTATACAAAACATGTGGACTATAAAATATGGTACAGGAAGCAAAGAGAGAGGCCATATACCTTTAGGGCTTAAAATGTCAGTTCCATCAGGGCTATGTACATATATGTACATATATGTTTGGAAGTTTGACTGTGTGTGTGTGTGTGTGTGTGTGTGTGTGTGTGTGTGTGTGTGTGTGTGTGTGTGTGTGAGTGTGTGTGTGTGTTTCTTTATAGAGTATGGTAAAAAGATTTGGGACAACAAGCCAAGCATCCGCTCCGAATGTTGTTATCAGACAGGAACAAACATTGCCACTTCCTCCCTAGCTCCCTTGGCACACTCACACACACGCACACACACACACACACATTTCTCTCCGGATCAACAGGGACTTTTGGTTTTCTCATTAAACCTGCCTCGTTACCACCTGCTGTGTAGGAGAGCTACCACAGCTGCAGAGAGAAAAGGAGTTGGACCAGTCGAGCCTGGGCTGCTATGGCAAAGAACACTTTCGGATGTGGCAACGGCAACACAGGCCTCTCCGCGTTTCAAAACAAACACTCCCTCACGCGCCCGGCCATATGGCGCCACGCATGTTTCTCTGGCACCGAGGGAGAAGGGTCACCGGGGAAAGACACGGCTAGTGTGTGGAGACTGGCTGGTGTGTGTGACGGACACTTTGGCACCGCCGGGCCAGAGACTGCGGATGGGAAAAGGCTCCCAGGAACCCTACACGTGGGAGAAAGCCTTGCTATGGGCCCCTCCACTCCTTTTCATTCCTTGTGAGAGATATTGTCGGTGCCGTTGCAAACATTAAGTTCCCCCATAAGACGCGCAGACAGGCTATGAGTTCCATATCTCTCTGTACGGTGCACACACTCACACGTACAGACAGTCGTACACACCGTGAAACTGTCAGCCGAGCCTTTGCATTGATATGGCAGCAAATTAGCGCGGGGATTTATTTGGTGTAGATGTCTTCTTTCCCTTTCAGCAGTTCCATCATTATGAAAGCTTGTTTGGAGGCAGCGGAGGGGAGGGGAGGGAACAGAGAGGAAGCAGGAAAGATGAGAGAAAAGAGGGATGGAAGGAGGAGGAGAAAGGGGGGGTATTAGCCAGAGGCTGGCTGTCTTTCTTTGTGATGAGACACTGTGTGTGTGTGTGTCTGTGTGTGTGTATATGTGTGTGTGTGTGTGTGTGTGTGTGTGTGTGTGTTTAAGACTTCCCTTCCTTTTTGCGGCGGTGGCGGCTGCGAGCGGAGACGGAGACGGAGATGGTCTCTGACAGCTGATGTCTGTGCGGTTTGTTCCTCAAACAAACCCCCTGCTGGAGGCAGCGGCGGGGAGGAGCCGCACTTACGGGGAACGGGGGGGCTGCCTCCCAGGCTAAAGACTGAGTCTGATACTCACACCGTGCTCCACTGCCGCGTCACAGGGCAGGACGGGTTGAAGAGAATAGAGTAGAATAGAACATGATAGAATAGTATAGGATAGAACAGAACAGAATAGAACAGAACAGAACAAAACAGAACAGAATATAATAGAATGGGATAGGATAGAACAGAATAGAACAGAACAGAATAGAATAGAACAGAATAGAATAGAACAGAACAGAACAAAACAGAACAGAATATAATAGAATGGGATAGGATAGAACAGAATAGAACAGAACAGAATAGAACAGAACAGAACAAAACAGAACAGAATATAATAGAATGGGATAGGATAGAACAGAATAGAACAGAACAGAATAGAATAGAACAGAATAGAATAGAACAGAACGCCTACACCGTGCTCCGTTGGTGCTTTTTTCCTCTCCGTGCTGTTTGATGCACAGTTTTGACAAATAGGAACATGAATATTTGAGAGCAGCGGGTGCGGCAGCAGAAGCCTGTGTGTGTTCCTGTCTCTCCTCTGACCCAGTTTCTGGTGCAAGCTGAGGTCAGCATTAAGTTATTACACCCTGCCTCCGGAGACACACTCACACACACTCACACACTACACAGACAACAGATGTTCCTACCTCGCACATGTGCAGCAGCTTTTTTTGGGAATAAACACGGAACAAAAATCCATGGACGTCAACGTTAAGTGGCCCATGCATCATCGGAGAGAAAAGATTGCATGACCAGTGGTTTGTGGAGACTCGGTATGAAATCTCCCCTGGGCCGTGAAAGTACACGGTCAACTTCACCACAGTGTTCCGTCCTGTGTGTGAGAGAGAGAGAGTGTGTGTGTGTGTGTGTGTGTGTGTGTGTAGGGATGCATGCTTGCGTGTTTTATGCGCTCACAGCAACTAACCCAACATAACCTTTCCCTCTCCACCTCCATCCTCCTACCCCCCCCCCCCCCCCCCCCCCCTTACTTTATCCTCGTTCCCCCAACGCAGGGTGCTGTGATCACCCCAGCCATGGACCACAGCATGACCATGCAGCCCTCCAGTATGATCGCCCCGCTGACCCAGCAGATGAACCACCTCTCCATGGGCACCACAGGCACAGTGAGTCCAGCCCCTATTCCGACACACAAATCTGCTCCACAAACACTGATTTGGAGACAGTTTACAGTCAATTAGAGACATCGGACACTGCCACGCCATAAAAAGAGCGCTATAAACTGGGAGGACAAGATGCTGACAGGACGGGTGGATCCTGCCCCCGCTGGTTGGAAAGAGGAATAGCAGTAGGAGAGAACCATTTCTCCCTGTTTAGAAATTGCTGCGGTGGGAGAAATAAAGTTCCCACAAAGCAAATTGCTTACTTGAGGCGCTCTCGCTACACTCTGCTCCTTTCAAAATGTGCCACAAAACACACCTTCGCTAGCATGTTGAAAAAAAAGATGTGTGAAGAATGTCTTTCGTGCACCCAGCCAACGCTTAGTGGGGGTAGAGTCTCTGAAGTAGAATAAATGTCCTGTCTCTGACAAACTGTTCATAACATGCAGTCTCTTTCTCTCTCTCTGTCTCTCTCTCGCTCCCTCGTTCTCTCTCATTTTTCTCTCCCTCGTTTCTTTCTCCCTATCTCCCTCTGTCTTCCTCTGCAGTATATGACTGCTGCAGCTGCGGCGGCCCCTATGCAAGGAACCTACATTCCCCAGTACACTGCAGTGCCTGCCTCTGCCATCTCAGTGGAGGTACCTCTCTGCACCACACAGACCTGGCCCAAACTGTCATCCCAATTACCTCTCCAGTGTCTGCAGCATTTTGCTGGTAACCCCTCCCTGCAGTCCCCGCAAGGGTGGGGATCTGCACTTTAGTTTAAAACCAATCACAAAAATTACTTCAACTACACATAATTTTTGGGGGGGGGATTTCAATTGAGTTAAAAAGATGACCCGTCCTAGGTGACCTTTAAAATAAATTGTGTTGTTTACTGATTTGGTGCAAAGGTGAACTGACTCAGGATGTATCCCTGTGCTTCCTGACAGGGCGTGGTGACGGAGTCCTCGCCGCAGACGGTTCCGCCCACAACGCAGGATGCTAGTGGGCAGCAGCCAATGGCAATAGAGAATGCCAATGACCATGCACCCGCCTACACCTACCAACAAGCTAAGTAAGTATACAGGCTTCCGGTACGAGCACTCTAAGTCAATAAGTGATGTTAGCCTACAAGTTGCTGGGGTCAGCCTACTCCTATTAAAAATCCAAGATATATTAGTCTACACATCCAGCAAGCTAAGTGAATGTAGCCTACTGTTATCACTAAGGTACGTGGGGTTCACTTGTTAACTAACCAGGTGACATTAGTCTGAACCTACCAAAGTGCTAGGTTAGGGCATTCTATTTATACCAAGTCATTTTCTATTTAAAAATTGTTTTCTTGTTTGTTTTTAAGTAAGTGTGTTTATGCGTGTGTGTGTGTGTGTGTGTGTGTGTGTGTGTGTGAGAGAGAGAGAGAGAGAGAGAGAGAGAGAGCGAGCAAGAGAGAGAGCAAGAGAGAGAGAGAGTGTGTGTGTGTGCATGTGCGTGTTTTGCGCACACACAATGTAGTAGAGTAAATTGCAATCTTTTTAAAGTCATTATTTTGTAACTTTAGGATTGTTTCTCTGTGCTTTCCGTAGATAAGATGAGGAATTGCTCCAGCCGCTGCATTGCCTTGAGATAGGGACTGCACCATGGCGAGATGGAGAGAGGGGAAAAAGGAGCTGATGAAAAAGAAATGAATGGAAAAAGAGGAGGACACTGACATAAGATTGCTTCCACTTTGCACAGACGCCAAAAAAACAACAACTAAAAAAACATGTTTCCTACCTGGCCTGAAAAGAGTGAAAGAAGAAATGGACTATGAAATCAGAATGGAGGGGAAACGCATTCTGGGACCTTGAGTTTAATGTCTGCCAGCATGAAATGGGAGTTTTCCTCAAGATGATAAAAAAGAAGAGACTGACAAAAGTACAAACTGAAAAAAAAAAAAATTGAATGTCCAGGTAGGTTTTACAATAGGATAATTTTTTTTATTAGAGAAAGGAAGAGAAGTAAAAAAAGAAAAAGAAGAAAAAACAGGTTGTCTTCCTTTGATATTAAGCTACTTTATTTTAATTCTTTTTATGATTTTAGATGTAGTTTTCTAGAGAACTTTATCAGCGTTTTTCTTAAATCTTTATTGCCTTAATTTTTTCAGACGTTGGAGAGAACCAGTTTTCCCTCGTCTAAAATTCTTTAAAAACGACTGATCGTCTGAGAGGCTTTTAAAGAAACACAGAGATAAAATAAAAAAAATCTATTAATATCACTGTACAGGTTTAAAGGAGACTGTCTTGTGTGCAAAAGGTTTTAAATTATGTGGTATGTTGCAGCTTGTGTGTGGGTAGAAAAAAAAGCTATGGTGGACGGTGGGGAAGCCTTCATTAGAACAGGAGAGTAACACCACTGCATTGTGGGAAATGCAGCCAAATTATGGTGGAAAAATGGGGATAAAAAAAGTTTTGTTACTTTTCATGACATTTGTGTTATTACTTGCAATCTTTTTATGAGCTCTGAAAATTGTTTTAGCCTGCTTTGCTTGTCTCATTGCCAAAAAAAATGAAGAAAAAAAGATCTAAAAAAAACAAAAAAACTTGCTTTGCAAAAGTACAAGGATAGGGGCATAATTGATTTTAAAAGAGCAAATGTGTGCAAAAAAAGCAATAGTTATAGGGAAATTGTTGACAATTTCATTAGTCTTTCTTAGCTGGTGATCAAACGCAGCCAGCAAGTGATGGCATATTTTATACCAAAGATGAAGAACCACATAGGGGCAAGGAATAGATAGATTCTTTTTATTGACACTTTTTACTTTAAAAATGGATTTTGCTTGTCATGTTGTTGATGTGTTTGTAACTGGTTTGATCAGTGGGCCTAAACTTCACTTTGGTTCTGCTTGTGTTTTTTATTAATGCATTAGAGTGGTCACTTCCCTTAACTCCTCCTCATGACCACTGTTGTGCTTTACCACTAGGTGGCGCTCTGACGCAAACAAAGTCAAAGCTAAAGATATGGAACTTTGTTTTATATCTATTATATAAAAAAGTATAGGTCAACATTCTGTGTGTGATTTGCTCTTGTTGTTGTCATGATTGCTCTGCTGGTCAAATATTTCAAGCTCAAAATAAGTTGCAAAAGTGTGAGTGGACCAGATACACTAAAAGAAAAGCTGCAGTACGATGCACCTGAGTCATACATGGTCCCTCTGAGACCCAGGCAATGTTCATGCTTGTCTTCATGCCCCTGTCACACCAATCACACTCACCCAGATATGATGCTCTGCTCTCCAAAATGTCTGCCACGAAATCATGACATCACGCCACACTATCTTGTCAAATCAAAGACAAAAAAAAAAGTTTTTTCTACTTTTGTGTGTTACATTTATTAAGAGTTGACTAAAATGAATCAGCTGCTATCAACTACACCGTATTGGAGATGTAGGTAAAGAAATAAACACTACAAACATGGTTCTACCAAATTTAACAGTGACAGAAAACCTCCATTCACAAAATATTGACAGAGAGGGAAAAAAGATATTTATGAGATCTTTTTTTTCTACAGGTGTTTTAAACGATAAAGTTACAGAAACACTTCTATGATGCTATTTTTTTATTTGCAGTCATATCTTGCCATGTCTTTAACTTGTGATTCTAAGGCTGTCTGTAGAACAGTGGATGTTAGGTCGAAATTTCTGTTTTCTTTTTGGTCTTTCTTTTTAACAAATCTTTCAATAAAAAAATGTTTAAAAGAACTGTTAAGTGTTCAGAAGGTGTATGCATGACTAGACCACAAGAGTGCACTCTGACACACAGTATGGTAAAAACTAAAAAACAGTCCCTACAAAGCAGCAAAATGGTTCAATGGTTGTGTTGTGGAAACCTTAACAGAAGAAACTTCACAAACACTAAAAGTTAGACTGGGGGAAGAGAAGTAAAAAGAAAAATGTAACATATAGAAAACACGAAAGAACTGCTTTGATGAAAAAAAAAAAGGTGATTTCCAGCTCTGGCCCTTTCCTTTGTCTGTCCTCGGACCTTTCTGCCTTTCCTCATGCTCTCTTCCTACACAGCAGGGCCAAATCGATGGGAGAATTGTCCCTCAACACAAGCAGCCGTTTCATCGGGCTCTGGTGACCTTGGAACCCTGCTGAGGCCTGTCTTGACCTCCGGCCACGCGACCCCTACGTCTTGCACAATGTCGGTGGTCATATCTTGACATTTCAGCTTTATAATAGATCTATTGAATAGATTGTATGCCTGTGTGTCAGCGGGTTTATATCTATGTATGTGTGTGAGTGATGCATGCTAGAAAGAGAGTGCAAGATAGACTTTTTCCCATCAGACAACGAGAGCTTTGTTCTTGTCCAGCATTCCTGTGTAGTCTACTGCTTCTTCAGCACCTACTGTGCTGTCCAGCACATGGCAACCCAAGATCCGTTGTGTGATCGATGTCCCTGCAAAACCGACAGGGCCAGCAACAACTGTGCCGTATTCACCACAGGTCTCAGCGAGAGCAAACCGATTTATGCATTTTCTCTGCGCTCTTGTTCCACATCCACTCCGTCATCCACGCCATAAACCTATCACTGTTGCTCCCTCTGCTTCTGTCCGGCTCTCTTTTCCACTGACTCCATCTTTCCATCCCCAGCTCCATCCCATGTGTTTAGTGACTGAGGGGAAGCGGTGTCAGATGTGTTCGGTGGCTGACTGGTCCAGAGAGGATTGTGTTTTGGTTAGCTCGCTGCCCATGGACAAGTGCATGCAATAACACCACTTTCGAAGTGTAGTGTTGATCTGTGCATGTAATGCCTAGACAAGTCCGGTTCACACCGGACCTTTTTAGGTACTGTTGCCAATCAAAAAAGGCCTGCGCAGGGCAGCACTGTGACTATGACACTCAGAAAAGACACCTGTTGCTCGGCGAATCTTTTACTAGGGTATGCTCATTATTTACTCGCATGTCAAACATCTATTTTGTAAACCCAGCTTTCCTCCAAGAGCTAGATCTAGTAAAACGTGAAGGTGAGAGGGAAGACAGGTTGAAGAATGCCCAGAAGGTTGAGGGCCACTGAGCAGCCAGGACAAACTCTCATTTTACACATCCTGTTTGTCACATACTTCCTCACAAAACAAGATGACAATGGATTCCAACCTTAGGATTGAAATGTATTGGAGCACAGAACATTACAGTGTGCACAGTGCTCCGACAGACGCTCTTAACCAGAGCTACTTAGAAACACCCAATACAACTAAATAGGTCACGAAACCCCACAGATCAGCTAGTTAAAGAATGCCCGGCTGAAAACAATGCAAACTTTATTTTATTGCTTAAGTTTAGGGAAAGTGGAGGGAAAGGTTTCACAGAATCATAGTTATTTGGAGAACACTAGCAGGGAGGAAGAGACGGCATGCCTCTCTGCTGTTACCTCATCCAGCCCCGTCCAAAACAATGTAACCCCAGGAAGCGGACAGGGGCAGACTCCACTTCCCACACTCCCTCTGGAGAACGAGGAGCCCTATATGCCATCGACCAGGCAAGGACCCGGAGGAGGACAAAGGTCTGCTTTCCTACAGTAACATTGATGTATTACCTTTTTGGGCTTTTAAGTCCCAGGGGGCCATTGTCCTTTTGTTCTATATCCAGCGCATCCTTAAGACACCTTTCTAGTGCCTGCTTGAACCATTGTGTTCCCGTCCTCTCGTTTCCTCTCCTCCCTTGTGGGTTTCACGGCATTTGTAATGTCAGAAAAAGCTTGCTAATAGCTTCCACTATCCAATCTTTCTGAGTGCATTGTGTGTGTGTGTGTGTTTTTATAGTTGATTCAGTAAGGTGCATTACGTTCACTTGCAATCGATTTCTCAAAATTTTGTTCGCTCCAAAGACAAACGGACACAGGTTTCCTTGTGCTTTCCACAGAGCGTGAAAATGTCAGTCATGAGCGAGTGCCACGAGATCTTAACCAGTCACGGGGTCACAGAGTTAGGGTCATAACCTTCCAACACGTTGTCTGTTTTGTAACGGTCAACATTTTGCTTAAGCTACCATTGTTATGGTCAGCACTGCTACAATAGTCCCCCCTCTCCCTGGCATTACCGTGTAATACGCTCTCCGTCTCATACTCTCACGCACAGTGGTGCGCACCATAGGCAAGTGTCCACTTAAATACACACACAAATATACAGAGTGAATAATGCATTCCCTTTGGCAGCATCTTAAAGAGGAGACAACATCTTTCACTGCCTCTTCCTATGCTCAGGAGATGTGCTGGGCAGGAGGAGAGCCCCTATCAGCTGCCCCTATCATGGAGGAGATGAAAAGATGGAGGAAAGGTGAAGGAAAAGCTGATCACTACGCATCATTGTAACCATCATTACAGCCCCAAACATTTCAATACACAAAAGCAGCAGCTAGCTGGTATAGTTAACTAGTGGGCTGAACTAAAACAACACAAAGGTGATGTCATATAGCTTTGTATTAAGGGACACTGAAAAGGAGAGGACGATGTGATCTATGTGTGTGTGTGTGTGTGTTTATGATATGTTACTGCTCAAAACAATACTGAACAATACAAACTCATTTTTATTTGCCTTCTTTTCAGAAAAAAAACGGCTCTTGATAAACAATTATTAAAAAGATTTCATGCATCACTTGGCTATCATGTCCAGGCAAAAATTTCACGGCAAAATGGTTGATGAGTTTAAAAACATCGTAATATTTTCATTGTTAATTGCCCCTTAACTATTCCCAGGCAAAAACATAAAAAAGGTAAACAATCTTCACATCAGCAATCATGACTGTCCATCCACATTGAAACTTACTAACGCGTAAGTACACTGCTTTTTTTGTTCTCTCCTCATTTATAGGCTCACATGTTAACAATAGATTTATCGTTTGCTTGTTTGTTACTTATGTTTTGTACAATGTAAAGTAACACCTCATAACATGCCAATAAAAGTTTGCAAATGTTTCTGGTAAGGAGGATACTTAATTAATGTTCTACTTATAGTAATAGTTTCATAACCATCTAACTTGGTGCTATTCCTGTTTCCCTGTAGCAGTTTTTATTTTCGGCAACGTCACAGTACTCAGCACCTTGAGAAAGTCAAAATGCTCCTTCATCTCCAGACATGCCTGGGGGCCATCGCTCTCACCATCACAGCCCTAACCCAGTGTTACTTCCAGGGCCAACCAGGGAAACGCAAGTCAACTGCTTCCCTAGGTGTGGTTCTGCACAACCTGAAGAACGTCCTAGACCACTTTTAAGCAGCATACCAGTCCCACCTGGATACTGGTCTGAGACCTGGAGGGTTCATGGACCTGTGGCTCAGTATAACTGAGCTCCAGAGTGCCCTCCACAGCAGCCACAACGTCACCCAGAAGCTGAAGTCAGCTCTGGGTAAGCAAGAGAAGCTGGTCTCCCTGTTGCAGAGGAAGCTTGGGGCCACCACCGGGTCGAAGGGCAATGCTTAGAAGAAGCAAAACGCCAGATTCAGGGCATCCACCATTTATGCTGGTGTAGGGAAACCAATCCTCAAACCATCCCCCTCATTCCAGAGAATCAAAGCATGGTCTCTCAACACAAAGGGCCATAAAACCTTAACTCTATTCCAGCAATTCCAACTGCTACTTTAAGGATTTATGAATTGGGATTAAGAAACTGTCGCAAAGGAACAATCAAGTAAATTATTGGACATTGACAAATGAGAAGAAATTGTAACATCAATCGTTTGTATTTTGTAATAATTATATATTTTGTATTGTTTTACTAAGCTAACTAACATAATTAGCCTAGTCATGTTTGGTATCCAAATGTCCACCATGATATTTTGTATACTTTGCAAATGTTTATATAGAACATATTCTTAGCATACAGGTATAAATAGAAATAAAATGATTTGAGCTAATCAAGCTGAAAAACCTTATCTCATACAGTGAGATAATTTACACCTCTAGTCCCTGACCAGTGGCCAATCAGGTGACCTCAGCCACCTTTTGGAAACCCCCTCTCAAACTAGCTTAAATAGAGTTCTTCTCCAGGGAATCTGGCTTTTTAAGATCCACACGTAACCTGGGAAGGCCGCCCTGCGTTACATGGGTTGATAAAAATTGCACCCAACCTTATTCCTTGACCACGTGTCTGCAAGCAACTCTTTGGACAAAGGATTTTGGGCCTTTTCCTCACTACAAGGCCGGAAAACCTTGCACACTTTCAAACTGAACCAGCGCACGATTAACACGTCAAAGAAGACCAAAAACCCACGTTGCTTTTCCATGTTTATTCAAACAAGGAACTAACTTTCAGAACTTTACCAAAGGAACCACGGACTTCTCAAATTCGCAACAGCAAGCTAATAAGACCAATCCTTGTGCCACAGCTCCGCTTTTCTTCTCACAGTAACGTAACCCATGCTTCATACGTTGAGCGTTGGATGCTAAAGCTTAGACAATTTCTGATGTGTTATGCTTACCATAATTTATCAATATTTGAACTGTTATACTGTGTATGTTTAGCTACTAACCACTTTAGTTTATTAATGTCATCATTTAGTCATTCTTTGTAGTACTGTAATTTTCATGTGTTTTAGACTAGTGAATAAATAGAAATGCTTTGCAACCAATCCCAGCTGTGTCATATCTTCGTTTCCATACAATCATTTATTCTCGTAACTTAGAACGTCACTACTTCAGAATTGAGACTAAAACTTCAACTAGGCCTACTTATTAAATTAATGCCAAATCAGACCTGGTTTCCCATCGAACCATGCAATAAGCTTAAATCTTTGGGTGGTGCCCCCTTAATTATTTAATATCAAATTGATCGATTATAATATTAATTTATGAATTAATTGATAATCTACAAAATTGATAAAGAGTAGTTTACACATAAGTAGTGAACCAGAAACCCTACACTGGAAATGGCAGCCGTGTCCTAAAATGTTCAAGGGGGTCACTGGCCAAAAATTTCAGGTGTGTGTTAGAATATATATCCACATAATTACACATGCACATACACACATATTGTCCACATTTGCCTTTACATGTTTTATGTATTTCTATGTATGTGAATGTATATTTATTTTTGATTTTATTTATCCCATTTACTGGTATTTATGTATTTTAGTAAAAGGTATTATATTGCAGCTGGTGTGCCCTTAGTTTAATCCTAAACCCCTATTTTACAGGACCCACTCCAACTATGTTGACCTGACTCAGCACACCAGATCCCTCAGTTGTCCTCCTGTATTCCAGGACTGTAAGACTCAGTCCTGCATTAAGCAAAACATTATGCCACCATCCTGCACTGCCGTTGGAACAACTTCCGCCAACTCACCGGCCTCTGAAAAGATCCTGGGTCCCCACACTCAGCCTGCAGACCCAATGGAGAATCTGGTGAGCCTAATGGCTAGGATGCACTTAAATGACAGCATGCTTCAGGCAGCTGAGGTTAACACCCAAACCAACGCAGCTATGGGCAAGGCACAGCATGATGAGGTTGTCTATACGAAAGACACGCAACCCAAGTCCACCAAACCTGAGGATGTCCCTAACACTCAATCAAATTAAGCGGAGAATGTCACTAAGACTCAGTCCACTAAAACTGAGGATGTCTCCATGATCCAGTCCAAAATACCTAAGGCTGTCTCCAAAACCCAATCCACTAGGGTTAAGGACACATCTGAGCCATCCACTAGGGTTAAGGACACATCTACCAAGACCGCACAGTTGACTCCCCAGAGACTGATGCCAAAGCCAGCACTGGTGACTATTCCATCACTGCTAAGAATCAATAATATAGATATTATGTCTGTCTTTCTGTCTTATTGATCTATATGAATAGCATTGTTAGATCACACTAGACAGAGAAGAGTATATAGGAGTATATTTCAGTTTTTTTAATAACATAATTGTATAATAAAACATGGATTTGTTAGCAGAGTGACACAGTCAATAGTCTGGTGAAGGGGGTCAAAGAAGTCCAAGAAGATGGAAAAGCAGACGGATGACCACCGCCCAGGATGGGGTATGGCTAAAATATGCCCTTTGCCAGGCATGACATACGACTTATGTTGGATGGTGTTGATAATTTATCTTGATGCAGTATAGCCTGGGGAAAATATCAATTATATTTTCATGGAACCTGTGCATGGTTTTCCCATGATGCACTAATGACACTGGGACTAGTAAGAGGAAATAGAATAACACATATTTTTGGAATGCTCCCTTTTATTTAGACCTGAAGGATATTGTTCCTGTAAAGTTAAACTTGGGGCCAGTGAAGTTTAACTTTAATCTTCTCACTGTTTCCTGCACCAACAAAGACAAGGTATCACATTGTATTTTGAGGTTGTTAATCTGCATTTGACTACAACCATGAATAGCTGTGTACATGCCTAGTTGGAAATGCTTGTGGGCTATTAATTATCAACCAACACTTGTAGATGGCTGTTGTCCTCCCATCTTTGGCTGGAGAAGGAAAGGCAAAACAAAAATAATTCAGAGTTTAAAGTGAGTCGATATACTCTCTTTCCACCAAATTGTTTCCTTCTCTACATTCTGTCTTTGTGTGTAGAATAAGTCATAGTCTTTTGTAACTCACATTTTCTTTGATATATTATGTAACTTTTTTTAGCTACCACTTTCTCCTAAAGACACACAGAGTGAATGTACACCAGAAGAAAGAAATGCAAGGAACACTACGCAAAGCACTGACTAGCCCTCCTCAGAAAAAGGAGAGCCAGTCCGAGCCAGACCAGGGAAGCACCAAAGGACCCCAGAACCAGGGTCTCCGTCCTGGATGTGGTATGGATACGAGAAACAAATAAAGGATAGGATACTGTGCCTAAGAAGATTGAATCTGGATTATTAACTGTCTTTACTTGCTTTTGATAGGAAAATCATACCAGACATTGAAAGGATAAATAATCCTTTTGAATTAAGATAATGCCCAGTAGTATCGATTAATTTTTGTATATTTTGAGTCTGATTGTATAGAATATTTATAAATAAAATGATCTGGTATGTCCACATTTTCAGACCTGAAGGCCCTGGTTATGTTGAATCTAAGGGATGTGAACTTCAACTTCACACTTCCTAATGCGGCCTTTGCCAAGACACCTAAGGTAGGTGTAGACTGCATGTGGTCACATATTGAAATTGTGTAAGCTTGCCTTGTACTAACAGACAGAGCATGTGATAACAGCAGCATTATTTAGTAGTGTAGCATCCATGTTTTATAATAAATCAAGATAATTTATTTTAACAAGTTCAACATTGCTTACAGTTACCAATTTTCCCCAAATACTTTATGGATGAGTATTTTCTTTGCTGCTGTTTAAAGGCAAACCTCATTCAAGGTGACCAGGAAGGGATGACGCTCTCCAAGAGGCCAGGGGCTCACCTGACATAGCTACCGTTAGCTACAGTAGTTGTAAGCTACATAAAAATCCGTGGAGGAACCAAAGTTTGCGCTTTTTGTCTTGGGGGTGTGTCATACAGAACTCAAGAGCCAATGAGAGTTCTTGTTTTATCTAGGATGGGGTCATCTATTGCAGTGTAACTAAAAATAAAAGGAGTTGTTAAATGGAAAGGGAATGAGAAGTAGAAAAGCAATGCGCTTTTAAATGTGAGTTAGTGTTAGTGTTAATGTTGTTTGTTAAATTTATTTGAAGTTGTATTTATTAATGCATACGTTTGAAAAGCATATATATGTTTTGATTTGTTAATTAAATATTTAATTAATCTATTTAAAAAACAATTAATAAAACACTTTGTTAATAGTTTTATTAATACATGAATCAAAAAATATTAAATAAACTTTTTATAAATTCGATTTTAAATTCACCCATTTAAACATGACTTTATAAACTGCTTTTCAAATGTGTCTTTTAAAATTTGAATTAATAATAAGGGAAGGAACCACTATTTAACTTTTTCACTTGACACTCTGTGTCCTCCATATAACATGACCAGAAGAAAAAAAATTATATAATTAACTCATAAACTTTATTTATAAAGAGTTGACTCATAAATACATAGATATAGGCGATTATACAGAAATGGTTCAAATTGCCGTCCCCACCTAAAATAAGTATTCTTAAAAATAATTAACTTTTTAAACTTAACTTGATAATAATATGGTCTATTTAGGAACAACACTTTCATTGTGATACTATGCAATTAGGCATTTCCAAAATCAGGGTTTACATGCTGCTTTCTATTGGCAGTTGGCTGTCCCCAACCCGAACCCCTAAATTTCATTTTTTTATTTCATTTTTTTTATTTACTTTGTTTTAATAATAAAATACACTGTTTTCTTCTAAATGGCTATTGAAAGATTCAGATCTGTTTTATGAAAAAATATAAATGTGAGAATTGATATCCCCAACCTTCCTGTCCCTACCGAAACACAATTGCTCCCATGAAGTATTGCTCCAATTTTGTTTAAAATAGCCACATGTCGACTTGAATAGTGTATATCACTCCAAATATCTGTTTGCTTGCCATGTGCATGCTAGCAATTTCGTTAGATGATTAGATTAGCTTATGTTTGTCACTACCAAAACAGTCACCACCGAAACAACTTATACCGTTTCGGTAGTGACATGATGCAAAAATGCATACAGTTGTCACTACCAAACAGACCCGTCAATTGATTGGCCGACAACTTGCGCCATTGCGCGGGCTTTAGCGTGCTCATTTAAGCTAGCGTGAAGGTGTTTTCATCATATGAAACTAAACAGAATTAATTGGTATCATGAATCAGGCTTATATTAGCTTGTCAGGAAGGGGGCTAAATAATGCGCTGAAGTTATAGGTTGCGTTTTGGCGAGAGTTAAAAGGCTAACTCAGTAAGCTAGCTAGTAGTGTTTACTTTCTTCACTGGGATAGAGAAGAGACAGTGAGATGCAGAGGAGGCAGAACGAGACGGAGAGAGGAAGAATAGATAGAAGAGTTGGTATTTATAAGTGTTTCCTCCTTGGCAGTATCTGCTGTGTACATATCCTCATCCTTGAGTTACGTTATCAGTTGAAGACTCGCACATCCTGAGGGCAATCCAATATCCACTAGCCTGAAGAAAGAGCTAAAGCTGTTATAGGTATTATTGTAAAATATGTTTGCAAAATTACATTTTTTTTCACAAAATAAATTCGAATGTATCTTGAAGCAAAGCGGTATACATATAATATTTTAATTAATAATAGACATCTACGGACGCGTATTGCATTCACAAAAGAAAACATTACACATCTTATGTAGTTATTTCGAGAAAAGATCTTGTAATTACGAGAAAAATGGAAGGGTGCCTTCTAAAGCCTGGTTTAAACTTCTGTGAAATAGCACGTTAACAGCTCTGCGTAGATTCGAAGAGCAGGGGTTTCTTGGAAAGCATAGCTCACCGAGGTCCGCCGACATGTAAACGGGGAGTCCTCCCAAATCCTAACAGTGCGTTGCGCGAAGCGTCTTCTCAGTGCTTCAAACAATCGCTGATTGGTTGAGCCGGGTAGGAAGCGAGTAGATGTATTCGGTAATATTTTTGTCTGTGTCCAAAACAAATTAAAACGCTGATGCCACAATGAAATGGCGCAGAGAGGCTAATTTTCAATAGCCTTCAAATCATGTTAGTGGTTTTCTATAGGCACTTATCTTGTACATATAGGCTAAATGTTACAACTGTTTTAAACTTTTATGTGAATGTATTGAAAAGCACTTTGGTCAGCTCTGCATGTTTTAAATGCATGTGCTCTATGAATTAACTTGATTTAATTTTATATAAGAAAATATGAAAAGCAGTGAACAACCTTCGTCTAGTTGTTTATACTTTCGCGGGACATGAACGGGAGTTTCCGTGTCTGTGCTTCTTCTATGGTTTTCTGTACATTCTGGGTTACTGAATGCGACACTGCCACCTAGTAGGCCCGATAAATTTACGTTGAAGTATGTAGGCTAACTACAGTGCGAACGGAAGCGCCAAATGAACGTTTACGTTCGCGAACGCGCTCACGGAGAAGTATAAACCAAGCTTAAGGTGCCACTGCTTTGCTCATGGAACCACTGCACGCAAGGCCACGGAAAGGTCAATATCAGCTCCTGGCTTGATACTTCCAATGTAGCTATAAGCTAACGGACATTTGTTGCAGTAGACTTAAGGTTGTTATATAACAGTTTGGTGAACATGGTGTCGACTTCGTGGGCAACTTCTCAATCAGGCATGATTCGAGCCAGTTAGCCTACAGCTTTGAAAGGTGTGGCACGTAGTTGCGCACAGCAAATCTTTCTGCTTAAGGAAAGCCTGGTTTATACTTCTGCGAAGCAGTACGTAAACAGCTCTGCATAGCTTCGAAGCGCAGGGGTTTCTGGGAAAGCGTAGCTCACCGAGGCCCGCTGACGGGGAGTCCTCCCAAATCCTAACAGCCCGTCGTGCGAAGCGTCTTCTCAGTGCATCAAACAATCGCTGATTGGTTGAGCAGGGTAGGAAGCAAGAAGATATTAGGTAATATTTTGGCTGTATCCAAACAAATGAAAACACAGATGACACAATGAACTGGAGCAGATAGGCTGACTTTCAATAGCCTTCTAATCATATTAGTGGTTTACTATGCACTTAGCAAGTCTTAGCTTGTAGCCTACATATAGGCTGTATATGTTAGAACTGTTATCTGTATTGTTTGATAAACTGTATGTGAATGGACAGCACTTTGGTCAGCGCTGCTTGTTTTAAACGTGCTTTATAAATTAACCTGATTTGATATAAGAAAATATGAAAAGCAGTGAGCAACCTTTGTCTCGTTGTTTATACTTTCGCGGGACATGAATGGGAGTTTCCGTGTCTGTGCTTCTTCTTCGGTTTTCTGTACATTCTGGATTACTGGATGCGACACTACCACCTAGTGGGCCCGTTAAACTTACATTGAAGCATGTAGGCAAACTACTGTGCAAATGGAAGTGCCAAATGAACGTTTACGTTCGCTAACGCGCTCACGGAGAAGTTTAAACCAGGCTTTACCCTGTGCATACAACGGCTACCCAGAGCTACGTATGAAGATGGGAGAATGTACTGATGAGTAACTACTACACATTGTGCATAAAGAGAATATACTGTGTACGCCAGGCAGGGTTGCCATTCTGAATATATTAAACTCTTGAATATTTTAAAATACTATTGTGAAGGCATGCCCAGTAGCCTAAAGTACTTACTTTGTACCAAAGAAGAAAAGAGTCTTCAGGTTATTTTAGTGAGCAGGTTGTAAGAATGTATTCAGAATCATATAACACAAGTATTGAGAAAGGAAATGGACCTGTCAATGGAAATGTGAATGGACCCTCCAATGCCAACCTCTACCTATATGAATTATTTCAACAGTATGCTACTTCTTTAATGTTGGTTGACTGAACTGACAAATGATTGATTTGTTCTTTATTACAGCTTGTGTGAATTTGCTTTTGTGCAAGATTAAGTCTACATTGGAGTTTGTTAACTTAAAGGTGTAGTATGTAAGTTTGAATGTCTGTCAATAAATGAAAAATTTTATGTTTTTTTTACGTTTATTACATACCTCCTGGAGGATATCATTAAACCAAATGCTCAGAGAGAAGGTGCGCTATATATGAGTGCCATGCGCCCTGTATTCACCTTTTAAAAAATCTAGAGACCCGCCTATCCCCAACCAATCAAGAGAGATTTTGCAAGGAGTATGGGCTGTCAATCACCTCACGTGCACACTCCTAGGTAAAATACATACAGCATCACTCTCCAAACAAGTTGTTATTACAATTCGCATCTCAGACTAAAGTAGCAGCGGTGTGAACTAGTAGTTGCAAGGCGGCTGAAGTCGTTGCATGTCGTCGCAAAAGACTTGGCTTGTCAAATCGCCAAGTGCCGTTTTAGAAGGTTAGGATGTATGGCGCCAGATTTATGTCAAAAAGGCATTTGTTTACATGTATATGTTGGATATACTCGGCAACGTACATAGCTATGGTGCCAATCGCAGCTAAATAAAAACGATTGTCATGCACTAGCTCAGACATGGGCAAACTACGGCCCGCGGGCCATATACGGCCCGTTAGGCTTTTTAATCCGGCCCGCCGACGTTGTCCAAATTATAGTAAAAATCCATGACCTCATTCATTTCCCTTTCCCCTGCAATACCCTCGTTTCCCCGATAGATGGCACACTAGTCTAGACCTTTGTTGGAGTGTAACTTTCCAACTGCCATTTCCCCCCTTCGGTAAAAATGAGCGGATCAAAGAAAAGAAAAGTGGACACTGAGTGCCGAGTGTTTAAAAAAGAGTGGACAACAAAATATTTTTTTACTGATGTACGATCAACGGCTGTATGTCTGATATGCCAAGAAACGGTTGCAGTTTTCAAAGAGTTCAATATCAGCCGTCACTTTGCCACAAAGCATGCTAACTACGCTAGCAAGCAGTCAACTCAAGAACGGGCGGCTACTGCTCAGAAGTTAGCAGCTAATTTACAGACTCAGCAGAATTTTTTTCACCGACAAACTGCGATTCAAGAGTCAAGTACCAAGGCAAGTTTTTTGCTGGCATTCAAGTTAGCAAAGGCTAGCAAGCCTTTCTCCGAAGGCGAGTTTTTGAAAGAATGTATGGTAGAGACAGCAGATCTCTTGTGTCCGGAAAGCAAAGTCAAGTTTGAAAAAATCAGTTTATCACGCAGGACAGTGACTCGCCGTGTGGAACTGATTGACGAAGATATAGTCAGCGAGTTAAACAAAAAGGCGGAGTCCTTTAATTTATATTCACTAGCACTGGATGAAAGCAACGACGTTAAAGACACTGCTCAGCTCCTAATTTTTATCCGAGGGATAAATGACAGTTTTGAGATAACGGAGGAACTTTTGAGCATGGAATCGCTGAAGGGGAAAACGCGAGGAGAGGACTTATATGAACAGGTGTCTGCGGTCATCGAGAGAATGAAGCTGCCTTGGAGTAAACTTGCCAGTGTCACCACGGATGGATCGCCAAATTTAACTGGGAAAAACGTCGGGCTGCTGAAAAGAATCCAAGATAAAGTGAAAGAAGAAAACACTGACCAGGATGTTATTTTTCTTCACTGCATCATTCATCAACAATCTCTGTGTAAGTCTGTATTGCAGCTTAATCATGTCGTGGATCCAGTTGTAAAACTTGTTAACTTCATACGAGCAAGGGGACTTAATCACCGTCAGTTCATTACTTTCCTAGAGGAAACCGATGCGGATCACCAGGACTTACTTTACCACTCTCGTGTCCGCTGGTTAAGTTTGGGGAAAGTGTGCCAACGAGTGTGGGAGCTCAAAGAGGAGATTCGTTCGTTTTTGGAGCTAATGGGGAAATCCGACGAATTCCCTGAGCTGAGCGATGAGGACTGGCTTTGTGACTTTGCGTTTGCTGTGGACATATTGTCACATATGAATGAGCTGAACGTTAAGCTGCAGGGGAAAGATCAGCTTGCGCACGACATGTACACAAATGTGAGAGCCTTCAAATCCAAGTTGATTTTATTCTCCAGGCAAATGTCAAACAAATCTTTCGCTCATTTCCCCACACTGGCCATGCAGAAGGCCCGAAACGTGAAGAAATACTGCAAATCACTGGACGACATGCACAGAGAATTCTGCCGTCGGTTCACTGATTTTGAAAAAATTGACAAGTCACTTCAGCTGGTGTCCTGTCCCCTGTCACAAGACCCCGAAACAGCACCACATGAGCTGCAATTGGAGCTGATCGATCTTCAGTCTGACTCCGTCTCAAAAGAGAAGTTCAAATCTCTTAAACTGAATGACTTTTACGCTTCACTTAATGAAGCCACGTTTCCAAACCTCCGGAGGACGGCACAGACGATGCTGGCATTGTTTGGCTTGACTTACGTGTGTGAGCAGACTTTCAGCGTCATGAACTTCAACAAAGCCCGTCACAGATCCCGGTTAACTGACCAACACCTCAGATCTATTTTGAGAATTGCCACCACGAAACTAACTCCAGACTTTGATGCACTGGCAAAAAAGGGAGAACAACAACACTGTTCCCACTGAAATGTGAGTTTCTCTACTGTGTTAAAAATAGCAACTTGCGCATGTACGCACAGCAGCAGTACAGTAGCTTAATTAACATGCCGCACATCACTCTCAATTTAAAGACCGCTTTCTTTCGTTGGGTATTAATATGTTCTTAATGTTGAAAGTAAATTTGCACCTTCAATTGTGTCTGTTTTTCTTACATTTCAATCCCCAGGTTTGATAAATTACATTGCGTGTCCAAATGCTCCTGGCCCGGCCCCTCTGTCAAATTTTAGAACCCATTCTGGCCCGCAAGTCAAAAAGTTTGCCCACCCCTGCACTAGCTCATACTAATAGGGGAATAAAATTATGAAATTGTTTTTGTCAAACGTTATATCAAAAACCTCTGCGCCAGATACTTCTATAAATCATTGGCTATTAGTTACAATTCTTTGTTTTTACAAAGCCCGCTGTGTGCACACAACACATTTACTTAAATAATCAAGGCTATGCACACCTGCCCCATGACTTTATACAGTGCACAAGATGATCACAAATATAGAACAAATGTAATACAAGGAAGTGTGCCATTGCAGATGAACACATGCTGATTACAGAACCCCCAAGAAACTGTAGAAATCATTTGGACACATTTAAGACAGATATTATCAGATAGAAATTAACAGTGTTACGGTGATTGTGAGATTTCAGGACAATTTAATATTAATAATCATTGGCTAGTGTGTCCGCGGCAGTCAGGCAGATGAAAGTTGGCTGTGTTTGCCGTTCTTCGTCTTTCTCGAACCAGCCTGAAACACAATAAAGGACACGATTTGTGACATTGAAATTTGAGGTGCACAGTGGAATGTTATGAAATATAAAGTGTCAAAACAGAGAAATTAAATAGCCTATGCAACAGTTCCACGGGTAACAAGAAGTACAGTCGTAAAACTTATCTACGCATTAAGTAGGCCTATAGAGAGCCTAAGTCCGCCCCTTCCAGTTTACCGCCATGGGACCTTATTTCCCAAAAATTATATACGGCAATCAGCGGCAGCGAGAGACAGCTTATCTTTTGATGTAGAATGACTTGTGCCATGAAGTACACACATGATGTTTGCCAAAATAGTTTTGCACGTCAAGAAAGTCGCAATTTGTCGTAAAAGTTTTGAAGTGTATGACTGTCAAAATACGTAATTAAAAAGACTACAAACCCAACAGTCACGTTAGGGCTAACGTTAGCAAGCTGACGTGACTCGTTGAACACTCACCGAAATCTTGTAGAGCAGGTCCCGTATGCTAGCGATTACTGAACCCACAAACTCTCCATTCACATAGCTGACGCTGTTATCATGGGCAACTTGTAATGATTTTCACGTCTTTTAATACTTTTCCCCTCGTTCTAGGAGAAAGAGCTCAAATGTGCCAAAGTGACTGGTGACGTACACCGTGCGAGATGAGATATGTAGTTCATTGAAAAGCCTAACACAAAACTCAACAGTACATTAATGTTTTACAACAAACTGCAACTTTTTTGACGTGCAAAAGAATCTTTTAAATTGGCAAACGTGTAATTCATGGCACAATTCAAACGGGATCAAAAGAACTGAAACAAGGTCGCATAGCGGTCAACCGAAAGGGGCGGATTTAGGCACTCTATAGGCCTACTAGCAACTAAACTAGATGTACGTATAGTCTACATTAGAAGTATTTAGCCAGCTGATAATGATAACTTACCTTTCCGAGGATGTGATCCGTGGTTCTACTGAGCAACGCAGTGGCCAGTATTCTTCTCATAATTTCGAGATCTTCATCTCATAATTACGAGATATTTTCTATAACAAGATATCTTCTCGTAATTACAAGATAAGATGTCAAATTTGTTTTTGTGAATGCGCTTCCGTAGAATGGGAAAGCCTTTGCTAACTAGGCTAACCCAGCGGTTTCTAAACTGTGGGGCGCGGGTGAACTGCAGGGGGGCGCCAATAGGTTAAAATAACTTAATGTGAATGTGAATACAATGTTTCGTCCATGTTTCGCCCGCGGGTGAACTGCAGGGCGGACGCCAATAAGTTAATAAATGTGAATGTGAATACAATGTTTCATCCACGACAGCCGTAATTTCGGTTTTAACCAAACTGATTGCCTGGTTGCTATGACAGTGCTGAAGGGTAGGCTAACCGCTAACTTATGTTAGCTGTCAAATTCAAAGAGCCATAACTCGAAGTCCGAAAAACAAAATGGAAACGTTTTTGACAAACTCAGGAATTAAAAGAAAAGCTGACAATGTTCCAGGTAACGCTCACGTAAAACCAAAAACAAGAAAATATGATGAGGCATACCTCTCCCTTGGATTTACGTCTACTGTGGTCGGTGCGGAGGAACGACCACAGTGTGTACTGTCTGAAAACGTTAGCGGCAGACAGCATGAAGCCTAACAAGTTGAAACGTCACTTGGAGACTACACACCACAATTATGCTAACAAGCCCCTCGATTTCTTCAATAGAAAATTTTATGAGAATGAACTGAGGGTGGCAATCTCAAAACATCAACCCCGTTTTGAGAAAATCTGCCAGGGAAAGCAAGCACACACAAGTCACTGAGTCGCAGTAGGAGTTGTGTTTGTGCTGGGTTAATCAACTTTTTTCAGTTTTTTTAATTAATAATTCATACATTTTTGAATTAACTAATTAATAAAGTGTAACTTAACTATAGTTGCATCTTTGTGTATTTTTATTATTGAGAAAATGCCATGTTTATAAGACTATATGTAATTAATTATACCAAGTTAGTTGGGCACGTGGGGGTGAGGTGGGGGGGCCTAAACATTTTCCAATTACCCACGGGGGGGGGCCGACTGAAAAAGTTTGGGAACTGCTGGGCTAACCCAAGTAATTTTGTTGGCGTTAGCTAGCCAGCTAACGTTAGCCGAAGTAAGAGCGTTACGGTTAGCTTTGCTAGCTAATATTAGTTCCAAAGCTGCTGGTTAATGTTAGGTTAATTTGAATGAACTCAAACATTACGCCGTTGTTCATTGACAACGTGCAGCTAGGCTTTCTTAAATGTTTGAAAAGTGTTAGCTAACGTTAACTAGCTAGTGAGCCAGTTGCCATTGCAAGTTGGGGGTTTCATTAATACTAGCCAACGCAAGCCAATTAACGTTAGCTGACCATAATATGACTTTGTCAGTGACATATGGTATCTTAAGTAAGAGAGCTAGCAATAGGATGAACCCAAAAAATATATATATTTACGAAACGGCAATTGGACTTCAAGGCATTAATGGAAAAGGGAAAAACCAATAATCATTCGGTTTTTGTTATTTGATTTCTGGGATAAAAAGAAAAACGAGAAAACTACAAGATTTTTCGTTTGAAAACCGAATGTTAAAAAAAAAATATCAGTGGTTGTTATATTAGTGTTTTTTTGGGGGGTGTTTCACTGTTACCTGTTAACTATGCTTACCTTGTTTCGGCTCTTCAACATTTGTCTATCCTATTCATCTCCAGTATTCTTTATGTAGGACTCCTATCAAGTGAATCAACTGTGGCAATGCGTCTTGGACTGGCCTATACTGATGATTTACAGTTTAGTCTGCAGAGCTTCATATATTAAGCCTGCAGTAACAAAGTAGGGAAAGATTATCTTCTTCTTTTAAGGTGGTAAGTATCTCTGCAGAGTTGGCATTGAAAGCCTGCAGGAATAGGAATTAAGGATAGGTATAGGGATATCTCTCAGTTTAATAAATAACATTTATTTATTTATTTGTTTATTTAAATATTTGGCCGTGCCGAGAGCGGATATAGAGGGGGGTGGCTCTGAGACGTCATTACTCACCGTTAAGCCTTCTGGATGTGTCGTGGGCTCAAATTAACAAAACATCTGGGATGGAGGGTGCCCACTTGAAAACCCCAATGACATATCTGCTCTCAACCCAAGTCCATTCTAAAATATTGTCTTTTGAAGTGCTCATCTTGGAATATGGCATAATGGATATAATCACATCCTATCCTGTGTATATTGAAATGGCCCATCGAGATGGTTTTCTGGTGACTGTTGTGAATAGAAAAACTGACAAGGGAAAGTCCTTGTGACAGATTGGAGAGACAGCTGACCGGAGGGAATAGACCCCAATGGGGCAGACATGGGCTAGCAATTCATGTCTGCAGCACTAAACACTATTCTGTGGACTGAGTGCACCCGCAAAAAGCTACTATCAAAACTAAAGTGAAAATACCCCCAGAGTCTGCGAGAGCGGGGGCGGAAGATGATTCACATACTGATAACACGGTTTTGACCCTAAGCAACGCAACGACTATGAGCACGAGAAGCACTTCAGAAACCAATGCAATCATAGGTAAATGTCACAAGATCTGCCCTTGTGGCTGGGAAAAGGTAACAACTGTAAGGGGCCTGAGAATACACCAAAGTAATAAAGGGTGCCTAAGCAGGAGCATCGCATTGACCAGTACTTTTTAAGAAGTCAAGCAAGTAAGTCGAATGAAGGCCAGCGGCTGGACACAAACCAAAGTCCGCAGGCCATCAACAACTCCAGCACTGAAGCGGCACAGACAAGCACCGAAAGACAAGGAGATAAGGTGGTAGAGCCCGATCAAGGACAACAAACCTCCAAGGAGAAGATCAGTGACAAAAAACCTAAAGTAAAGCGGCCATCAGCCGCTGAAAAGAATGTTTGGGACTCTATTAACGTAGATCTAAAAAAGACACTTGAACAGCTAACGGGCACAGTGGAAAGGAAGC
This sequence comes from Galaxias olidus, assembly GCA_026901105.3. NCBI lineage: Eukaryota > Metazoa > Chordata > Actinopteri > Galaxiiformes > Galaxiidae > Galaxias > Galaxias olidus. The sequence goes on along the minus strand of JAPMUY010011121.1, from coordinate 89,887 downwards.
TGGAAAAAAAAGGCAATATCATATATGATTATGGAAAGGAGAGATTTGGGCTACTGGAGAAACTTAAAAAAACCCAGGTGGAGCCAAGAAAATCGAGGAGGCAACAAGAGATCGACAAGCTGGTAAAAGAAAGAAGGCTATTAAAAAAGCAATGGAAAAAGGCGTCTGAATCAGAAAAGGCAAGCATTAAAGACTTGCAAGACAGCTTAAAGAAGCGGTTGTCAACATTGAGGAGAGCCGAGAACCTACGAAGAAACCAAAAGAAGAAAGAACGAGCAAGAACTCAATTATACAAAGACCCGTTCAAGTTTACTAAGTCCTTGTTCAACAAAGCAAAAGATGGAACGCTTAAAACCACCAAATAGGAACTGGAGTCCCACCTAAGAGAAACTCACACAGATGAGAAAATGTATGAGGAACTCACAATTCCCGCAGATATTCCACCAATTGAGGACCCAATAGAGCAAATGGACACTAGCCCTCCAAAATGGAAAGAGGTGAAAAATGCAGTCAGACGCGCAAGAGCAGCATCGGCACCAGGACCTAACGGAGTACCTTACAGACTGTATAAAAATGCACCCGATGTCCTACGTTTCCTCTGGAAACTACTGAAGCTGGCATGGCAAAAACAAATCATTCCCAGATCATGGCGTCGAGCCAGAGGAGTACTGATTCCAAAAGAGAAAGATTCTAGTGACATTAGCAAGTTCAGACCAATTTGCTTGCTTAATGTGGATGGGAAAATATTTTTCAGCGTAGTAGCACAAAGACTGAGCAAATACCTTATAAAGAACAAGTTAATAGATACCTCAGTACAGAAAGCAGGCATTTCAGGCTTCTCCGGGTGTCTGGAGCACACTAGCATGATTTGGCACCAAATTCAATTGGCAAAACGTGAGAAAAAGGACCTTCATGTCATTTTCCTGGACTTGGCAAACGCATTTGGGTCTGTGCCCCACAAGCTTTTGTGGTCTGCATTTGAATTTTTTAAGCTACCAAATGCAATTTTAAACCTGGTTAAGGCATACTTTCAGGACATTCAATTGTGTTTTGATACAGCGACATTTACCACTGAGTGGCAACGTCTGGAGATTGGCATCATGGCTGGATGTACAATCTCACCCTTGGCATTTACTATGGCCATGGAAGTAATAATTCGAGCATCAAAATGGGTCGTTGGCGGGCAAAAGTTAAGGGCAGGATTACGTCTCCCTCCCATTCGAGCATATATGGATGATATGACAATATTGACGACAACAGCTCCGTGTACTAAAAGACTGCTAAGCAAACTTAATGATAACCTTAAATGGGCTAGAATGAAAGTAAAACCAAGCAAATCCAGAAGCATATCAGTTGTTAAGGGGAAATTGTGCAACAAAATTTTCTTCATAGATCAGGATCCAATTCCAACCGTGATCGAAAAACCTGTCAAAAGCCTCGGAAAGTGGTACAATGCAACCCTTAGAGACTCGGAGCAGGTGGAGGAATTAAGGATAGAACTGAACAGAGGCCTAGAGAACATTGAGAAGTCAGGGTTGCCAGGAAAGCTAAAACTATGGTGCCTACAGTTTGGACTTCTACCCCGGCTCATGTGGCCATTGACAGTGTATGACGTACCCATCACTCAAGTTGAAAAGCTAGAAAGAAGAGTCAGCTTTTATGCTAGGAAATGGCTAGGGGTGCCACGATGCTTTGTAGCCTGGCTCTTTACGGGAAAGGAGCTCTGGAACTGCCGCTTACCAGGCTTACAGAGGAATTTAAGTGCACTAAAGCTAGATTAGAAATGACACTTGCGGAATCCCGAGATAGTATAGTAAGAAAAGCGGCACCCACATTGGCAACCGGACGGAAATGGAATCCAAAAGAGGCCGTACTGCAAGCAAAAGCAGCCCTTAAACATACAGAAATAGTAGGACAAGTACAACATGGACGAGGAGGATTTGGACTTGGTACAAGTAAACCGAGATGGTCAAAAGCAACCCCTTTGGAACAACGCAAATTAGTGATAGAACAGATACGTAAGCAAGAGGAAGCAGTAAGGAGCGCTAAAACTGTCTCACAAGCCAAACAGGGGCGATGGGTGAACTGGGAAAGTGTAGAGCAGAGGAAAATTACCTGGAAAGACTTGTGGGGAATGGAATCCACAAGAATTAGCTTCATTGTTAGGGCAACCTACGACGTACTGCCAACACCAACAAATCTCAGCCAATGGGTAGGAGAGGATCCAACTTGCCTCCTCTGTGGCGGGACGGCTAATCTCAAACACATAATGGCTGGGTGCAGGACGAGCCTTACTCAAGAAAGATACACCTGGCGCCACAATCAAGTACTAAAATGCTTGGCGGAAGCAATAGAACATAGGCGCTCAACAGTAAATGCCCTGCCAATTGGAGCAGAGGGCGACGTACCACATTCGCTTTGTCAGGGAGGGAGTTCCGGGAAAGAAGAGTAAAAGAGCCAAACAAAGCTCAGGGCAGCTGAGGAGAGCATGTGATTGGAAAATGCTTGCTGATATCGGCCAACAACTGAGAGTCCCATCGGAGATTGCAACAACAAACTTAAGACCAGACTTAGTACTCTGGTCCAACACACAGCAAATTGTTTATTTTATAGAGCTAACAGTCCCGTGGGAAGAAGCAATCGACGAGGCTTACGAAAGAAAGAAACTCCGCTACAGCGAATTAGCAGCTGAAGCAGAACAGCGAGGTTGGAGAACAAAGGTGTGCCCTGTGGAAGTTGGATGCCGTGGATTTGTGGCAATATCAACTACCAAACTACTTAAGGAGTTGGGGATCTGCGGCAAAGATTTGCGCCACACCATAAAAGCTATATCAGATATAGCAGAAAGAAGTAGCCAGTGGCTGTGGCTGAAAAGGAAGGATCCTATATGGACACAAAAGTAAAGAACATCATGCTGAAAAACCAAGAAAGGACTAATCTCAGGACAAAGGTATAAAAGGTAAGTCTTTTCTGCAGAGCGTCATTTATCAAGCCTGCAGGAACAGTAGGGAAAGATTATCTTCTTTTCAGGTGGTAAGTATCCCTGCAGAGTTGGCAGAAAATGCCTGCAGGCATAGTGAATAGGGATCGGTATAGGGATATCTGCAGAGCGTCATATATTAGGCCTGCTGTAACAGTAGGGAAAGATTATCTTCTTCTTTTCAGGTGGTAAGTATCTCTGCAGAATTGGCATTGAAAGCCTGCAGGAATAGGAATTAGGGATAGGTATTGGGATATGTCTCAGTTTAATAAATAACTTTTATTTATTTATTCATTTTTTTTAAATATCTGGCCGTGCCGAGAGCGAATATAGAGGGGGGTGGCTCTGAGACGTCATTGCTCACCGTTAAGCCTTCTGGAGGTGTCGTGGGCTCAAATTAACGAAACATCTGGGATGGAGGGTGCCCACTTGAAAACCCCAATGACATATCTGCTCTCAACCCAACTCCATTCTAAAATATTGTCTTTTGAAGTGCTCATCTTGGAATATGGCATAATGGATATTATAACATCCTATCTTGTGTATATTGAAATGTAGTCTAAAAGAGCTGCCAGGTCTGGAAATAGGTTGTGTTGAAATCCCCCTCTGCACTTGATTTGTCCTCCTGACAAGGGTCTATTCCAAACAATGACCGCCTGGTCAAGGATGAGCCCACCTCCTGCTGATAGAGGTCTGCTGCTTCTGAGGAAACCGGCAATGGCTCCTGATTAATCCTCTTCTTTCACCTACCTTGGGCCAGTGGATTTGGAATCCCTTTTCCTAGAGAATTATGTTATGTTTATTTGGTTATGGTAAGGTTAAGGTGCGGTAGGCAGTTTTCTTTTGTCATCTTTAGTCAAATTTCATATTTACCGTGCAGCATATTCAAGTGGTCTGAGAGCTTCTCTACTCCTGCCCTGCTACGTACGGAATTAGTTTGATATGGGTATGAAGGCATAGGAGTCTATGAAGGCACATGTCTGAATTGATTAAAGTGCCTTTATAAAACCACACTGGTTTCTGGGCACAGCATTTCAACTTTTGTTTTGTTCAAAGCAGCACCCATTTATTTTGAGATCAGTTTAGCTGAATAAATTAGAAAATATGCACACATTAATAACTTGCCCAAGCTGCCACAATGTAATTTAAATACACTCCCAATGGAGACACGGGTGTTACACGCATGACACGCAGGCGAAGTTGATGGTACACATGCGCGTCGTGTGTATGTTGTGCGCGCACAGCATATGCATGTAGTCATATGAGTGTGAAATGTAAGAGAAATATAGGAATATTGTCTGAGCAAAGTGCATCAAAAGAGTTGTTTTCTTACTGCAATAACAGCAATGACCTTTCTACGGCGCCCCTAAAGTCCCGAAAGGCAAACATTTTTTAATCTTGTGCGAACAAGTTATTAATCTTGTGCGCACAGATTAAAAAAAAAGAATATTCCTTTTGGGACTATAGGGGCGCCATACCTTTCCCAAAATGAATCAATAAAAATTGCGGTAGCTAGCTATGTGCTTTCCCACAAAATTAAGAAACATAGCTAGCTATTCGCTGATCAAGCTCTTAAGTTGCTACCACTTTCAGTCATATTCTTTACCGGTTCTCACAATATATGTAAGCACCCAGAATCATTAATATAGTGTATTACTATATGCTACTGATATGTATATGCTACTGATAGAGCATCACGTTTATCTGCTTAACAATATTCTATTTTTAAATATTAGTATAAAAAGACTTGCGTAAATTGAACAACCAATAACTGAAGGAGTTTTAAGAGCCAAATGTAAGTGTGTAGTATCATGTGAAAGCTAATACCTTGTAATTTCTTAAGGTGTTCTAATTTGTTGTGTCGGGCAGTTAGATTTGAAAATAACAAGAGATAAAGAACTCATAACCTATGCACTAGCTGGGGTTTTTCATACATTGGTGCATCTTTAAAATGTAATAAATCACTAATTTCCTGTCATATTTGTGAAACTTTTGATATTCATTGAACAAGATGTCTACCATGTCTGTTTTGAACTTCTAAGGCAAGGGGCTGACAGCGCTAACAAAACATCTAGGGGGGGCCCTATATGAAGGTAAATCAATTACTTTATTCTCCCAGCTCCATAAAAATTATTTATATCCACAGAAAAAAATTCTGTAAATGAATTATCGTAGTCACAGAAAAAATTCATAACACCATAAATCTGTAGCTGTTCCCACAGAAAAGATTTTTTAAAAATCTGTATGTTATGTAAATGTGTACTATGTAATTTAATAATAAAGTATGCACACACAATTCATGAATTGCAACATCACGAATATCCTGCTTTGAACTGGAATGGCGAGTGTGGAATCGGGTCACGTGAGTTTTGTCACTGTTCTCGTGTTTAGTGTCAAGAATCTGCACTCGTGATAGAGATCTGTGCGTCTTACAAATCTTCAAAAACCCGACTCAAGTACAGTAACGAGAGTATTTGTAATTTGTTACTTTACACCCCTGACTTTAAGCATCGCACTGATGCAGTGAAGGCATTGTGTGTTTGTGGGTGGCATGTTGCACACTTCATAGTGTGTGAGAGTGTAGGTTTTTGTGTGTGTGTTTGTGATATGTTATTGCTCTGCTTCAGCATCAAAACAGTACTGAGCAATGCAAAAATAAACTTGGTATTATGTGACAAAAATGAAAATCTGTCTCTTGACCCATTTTTGAAAATCAATTAAAAACCATACGATTACATCCATCACTTAGCAATCATATCAAGGCAAATACTGCACAATGAAATTGATTAGATACATTATACAAAGTTGGATATTCTCAATTCAAAATGCTGAGTTTTAAAATACCCTAGTGTTTTAATTGATTCAGTTTGTTTAGTAAGCTCATAACTATTCCCAGGCCAAAACGTAAAAAGGTAAACAAGCTTTACATGAGCAGTCATGACATCACAATGGCCTTCAGATTGAACTCTGTAGAAAATTGTTTGCTATTGGTTCCCTGATGTATTGTGACATGGATGAATATCTCAACATTCTAAAATAGTTGTCTATAAAGATTGGTTTGTACAGACACATTGAAACTGACACACGTAAGTACACTGCTTTTTTAGTTCTCTCATTTATAGGCTCACATATTAAATGTTTATTTATCGTTTGCTTGTTTGTTGCTTATGTTTTGCACAATGTAAACTAACACTTCATTACACGCCAATTAAAGTTTGGAAATGTTTTCGGTAAGGAGGATATATGCATATTTTTATTTGAACCTGACACAGCCAGAATTTACAATAAATAGCCAAACACATGATAATGCTTTTTTTTAAATATTACAGATATCACTTATGAAAATATGTTTTTTTAGGGACATACTGTAGAATTGTTTCATAATCATCTATTTTGATGCTATTACTTTATGTGCCTGTTGCAGTATTTATTTTCAGCAAATTCACTGTACTCAGCACCTTGAGAAGGTCAAGATGCCCCTGCATTTCCAGACATGCCTCGGGGCCATCGCACTCACCATCACAGCCCTAACCCAGTGCTACTTCCAGGGCCAACCAGGGAAACGCAAGTCACCTGCTTCCCTTGGTGTGGTTCTTCACAACCTGAAGAACCTACTAGACCACTTCTCAGCAGCATACCAGTCCCACCTGGATACTGGTCTGAAACCTGGAGGGTTCATGGACCTGTGGCTCAGTATAACTGAGCTCCAGAGTGCCCTCCACAGCAGCCACAACGTCACCCAGAAGCTGAGGTCAGCTCTGGGTAAGCAAGAGAAGCTGATCTCCCTGTTGCAGAGGAAGCTTGGAGCCGCCACCGGGTCGAAGGGCAATGCTTATAAGAAGCAAAAGGCCAGATTCAGGGCATCCACCATTTATGCTGGAAACGGCAGTCGTGTCCTTAAATGTCCACAGGAGTCACTGGGCAAAAATATCAGGTGTGTTAGACATCCACATTGTTACACACATACCGATACACACATTGTCCACATTTGCCTCTATAAAAATATGTTTTTCTATTAAGTATTTCTATGTATCCAAATGTTTTATGATGTATTTATTTATTTTTATTTCATTTAATTTAGTTAAGTAGGATAAATTGATTTATTTATCCCATTTACTGGTATTTATGTATATTAGTAAAAGGTATTATATTGCAGCTGGTGTGTCCTTAGTTTAATCCTAAACCAATATTTTGCAGGACCCACTCCAACTATGTTGACCTGACTCAGCATACCAGATCCCTCAGTTGTCCTCTTGTATTGCAGGGCTGTAATACTCAGTCCTGCATTAAACAAAACATTATGCCACCATCCTGCACTGCCGTTGGAACAACTTCCGCCAACTCACCGGCCTCTGAAAAGATCCTGGGTCCCCACACTCAGCCTGCAGACCCAATGGAGAGTCTGGTGAGCCTAATGGCTAGGATGCAGTTGAATGACAGCACACTTCAGGCAGCTGAGGTTAACACCCAGACCAACGTGGCTATGGGCAAGGCACATGAGGTTGTCCGTACAAAAGACACACAATGTAAGTCCAGCAAACAGGTCAAACCTGAGTATTTCACGAAGACCCAGTCCACCAAACTTGAGGACGTCTCTAAGACCCAGTCTATAGGTCTTAAGGCTGTCTCCAAAACTCGAGTCACTGGGCTTAAGGACAGCCTCCCTACCAAGACCGCACAGTTGACTCCCCAGACTGTGCCACAGACTGATTCCAAGGCCGGCACACTGGTGAGTACTCCTGTCACTACTAAGAATCTAAATGTCTCTGTTTGTTTGATCTATATGAATGGCATGGTTTGATCACACTAGACATAGAGAGAAGAGTATATTTCTATGTTTTTTAAATGTATATCTAATATAATTATCATACAATAACATGTATTTATCAACAGAGTGACACAGTCACTAGTATGGTGAAGGGGCCTAAGAAGACTAAGAAGATGCAAGAGCAGACGGTTGACCACCGCCCAGGATGGGGTATGGCTAAAATATGCCTTTTGTCAGGCATGACATACGACTTATGTTGAATGGTGTTGATCATTTGTTTTACTGCAGTATAACCTAGTTAAAATCTCAAGTCTGTTTGGATGGAACCTGTGCATGGTTTTCTCACAATGCACTAATGACACTGGTAAAGTAAAAGAAAACAAATCACACTCACACTTCTTTGAATGCTCCCTTTTATTTAGACCTGAAGGATATTGTTCCTGTAAAGTTAAACTTGGGGCCAGTGAAGTTTAACTTTAATCTTCTCACTGTCTCTCAATGCACCAACAAAGACAAGGTATCACATTGTAGTTTGAGGTTGTTAAACTGTATTCGACTAAATCCATGAATAGCTGTGTACATGCCTAGTTGAAAATGCTTGTAGGCTATTCATTATCAACCAACAACACTTGTAGGTGGCTGTTGTCCTCCCATCTTTGGCTGTAGAAGGAAAGGCTCTTCGTAAGATGGTGTCAAATAGGCCTACTCAACATCTGGTGACAAAACAGGCAGCTCATACCAAGACAGAGCTGCTGGTAAGTAATTTTCTATTTATACGCTATGAAGACTTTATTTTCTGTACATTAGACATAAAATAAACCACACATCTTTTGTTCAACTTTTTGTGGTATATTTTTCTGTCCAAAAAAGGAGAGCCAGTCACAAGACTGTGAAAATACCAAAGGATCCCATAACAACGGCCTCCGTCCTGGATGTGGTATGGCAATATATCCTATCCTATATTTGGAGAAACAAATATAGGATAGGATATTGTGCATGAGAAGTTTGAATCTGAATTTTTCACTGTCTTCGTTTTACTAGGTGCTTTTGAATGAAATCTGCATTAAGATAACAATGCCATTTGTATTGATTCATTTTGAAGTTTAGTTAAACTGATTGTGTAGTTTATTTATAAATACAATTATCTAATATGTGCACACTTTCAGACCTGAAGGACCTGGTTATGTTGAATCTGGCAGATGTGAAATTCAACTTCACTCTTCCTAATGCTGCCTTTGCCAAGACACTTAAGGTAGGTGTAGACTGCGTATGGTCACATATTGAAACTGTAAGCTTGCCTTATATAAACCAAACATCTCAGAGCATGTGATAATAGCATTGTTTAGTACAGTGTGCGCGTTTTATAATATATGATATTAAGATAATCATTTATTTCCACAAATTTAATAGTTTACAGTTTTTTCCTGACAAATGTATGGATGAGTATTTTCTTTGGTTCTGTTTAAAGGCAAACCTCATTCAGGGTGACCAGGAAGGGATGAAGCTCTCCAAGAGGCCAGGGGCTCAGTTGTAGGAACTGCACATCCCAGAATGCAATTGACATGATCCTAGGGCTTCCCAATTCTCCAGCTTTTAGTCGATGAAGAGTTGACTATATTTGATAATAAACATTACTTAGCATTCCCATTACTCTATTATTGTCCATGCAGTGAAGAGACACTTTAAAGAGGATGTAGTTGCAAGAGAAAATATAAAACAAAGGACACAACTGACTGAAATTTCGTGTGATATTTGTTGATTAAAGTATGAAAACTGAGGGTAGATTCATAGAATGCTTTCTTTTAAACATGCAGAACTTTCAGAGCCAAAAAAGCGTATTCACATATTTAGTCTCTTGAGTTATAGCCTGACCAGCAAAAAAAAAAGAAGAAAGACGTGTCCCAGATGTATTTCTACGCAACCGTCGTGTTTTTTTTTTCTTTCTTTCTCCTACCCCTCTTTTTTTCCCCTCGTCGTCTCCAGATGAGTGAGGCTGGTTGCCACGGGGATAGACCTGACAACAGCTGTAAACAGAAACAATCTGGGGAGGAGGACAGAGGGGGGGGGGGGGGGTCAAGTGGGGGAGGCCCAGGGGCTAGGGCAAGAGCCAAGAGGGGTGAAGGGTCTAGAAGGATGGGGACCATCCAAGGGAACAGATAGCATGGTGACCCCCAGACTCAATGTACTGTAGATAGAAACATAAGAGATCGTGTGACAGAAAGAGGGGCTGTAGACACTTAGTTTAGTCAACCACGGTGTTAACATTCTGTGGCTGTTAACGGGGCTAGACAGTAAGGTGTGGGGTTTGGTGGTTTGTCTGCTGGACTGCCGCCTGGCTGTCTCTATGGCCGGAGGGGGGGACAACTCACACACACACACACAGACACCTAAATAAGGAACACACATGCCTAAACAGGGAAAACACACATACAAACACACCTCGCAGTCACACCTAAACATGTCACCCACAGGCTTGCTGGAGTGTTTCCAGCTGCTTATACAGTCACTGTTTGTTTTCACAGACAACCGGATGGGCCCAACTATAACTGACAGTCAGCATTGCCGCACCTCTCCTTGTTTAAGCTTTTTTTGTGTGTGTGTGTGTGTGTGTGTGGAGGAACTTAAACCCCGTTGGAGGATGTTTTGTTTGAATCCACTTGGAATGCCCGGAGAGGCCAAAGTGATAAGCCCAACATTCTGGAAAGACTTAGGACTTATTCCGCTGGGCTGGAGAGAAAAAGGAGCCATCATCTCTGAGCTCATCTTAAAACAGGATTATCTCAGAAGCCCCCATAAATGGGAAAAGATCACAGTGGGGTTAGTTAGGTTTAGTTGGTCTGAAGAGCTCACAGATCATAGGGCCGTATGCAGTAGATGAAATAACTTTCGAGTTAAAGTGTGGACACTTAATAAAATAATTATGTTATTTAGATGAAGTATTTATATGTGTTTGCCATCTGGATGTCTAGTAGAGAAATTATGAAAAGAGAACGCAGGAATATGGGATTAAAGTGACACTAAAAAGAAAGTCAAATGAAAAATGGGACAAACGGAGAAACAGTGCCAGTAAACCAAAGTGGCCTCTCTGGGTTGAGAATAGTGTCTCATTAGGGATTGGAGTCGAACAATTTGGACTGAATGGCGTCAGCACTAGAATCTACTAGTCTGAATATTTTTGCTGTCTGAATATTTCTGGAGAGAAGCATTCCGCCGAGAGATCTTTTCCCATACTGTGACGGTTAGTCACTGGTGAGCCAGCCCTGGTGTCTCCCCATACAGACAGACGCTCGCAACACATCTGGTCCCTGTTAAAAACCCCACCACTGTCACATGGTTGAACTGTGTTTCTGTTTGTGTCTCCATCCTAAAACACAGTGCAGTCCGGAAACATCATTGCCTATTCATGTCAAAATACATATTTAGAGGACACTAGAGCAACACAAATTCTAATGATATATGCTTCCTAAAAGGATATATAGAAAACAATGATATTATGATTGATGTTTCAACAATGTAGCAGCAGTTAAAACCTCATGTGGATTGATGCTCTATATATTTACATTTTATAGTATTCCTAATCCCAAAAGAACATAAATCCACCACCTCCATCCAGACAGTAACACTGCATGACCCTCCATACATGTTATGTTCATGTGGAGCAACTCCTGGCTTAGCTATATCTATATTTTTTAATGCTGTAACAGCAATGTTATAGTTAATATTTCAGTCAGGACAACGTACGATGAGTTTAACAGTTTCCTGCAATACATGTTAATACATTTAAGTTTGGCGTCAAGGGTCTGCTGCTCTGAATTTCTTTCCCGCTCGGGATCTTATACAAACACTAAGTGAACAACCTTTGGTAGGGAGCAGATATCTGCACAATCCCCCATCGGATACTGAGCAACAGACCCTAAATAGGTAGAAGCTGGGGTGGAGGTGGGCGGCAGCAGGAACAGGTGCTTGGTGTGGTGCAGCAGAGCAAGCAGTTGCAAGAGGAGTGTGGTGAGTGATCTGCAGTTAAATAGACCGCGTTGAACTATTGAGCGAATGTGACTGGTTGATTGAGGTGACATGGATAAATGCTGTGACGTGGATAAATGCTGTGTCTGAGTTGCCTGCCTGAACTAGCTCTGCCGTGGCATTGCCTCATGAGTTCTACAATTCATATTAGTTTTCTCTGCCACACCTACCCCATAGCATAAACTATGTCAAATATTACCAATGGTCATTCATTTATGAATAGAGTAGGAATTCTAGTGACTTGACCATTTCCTTAGCAATTTCAGAAAACAAAATGCCCCAAGCTAATCACTCTCTGTAAATATGTGACCACGTTCTGTGCACATGTCATTTTCCAAGGACTTGTTGGAGCGTTTGAAGGACAGGACATGTTTTAACGTGTGCTTTGTATTCGTGGGCTACAGTGTTGATTTGCAGGCTTCAAAGTGTGCTCTAAGTGATGTTTGGGTATTTGTAAAGTTTACACTTCCACACTGCCTAAGCATCACTCAAAGAACACTTCGATCGTTGCAATTCAAAGTTGTGGCAGAGACACTGTGAGGTTGACACACATGTCTGAACAGAACTAAGAAAGTCAAAGTCATTACAAGGGTACATTTAACTTTCAGTAACTGGAGGGAATCGCACAAAACAAGTACAAAAAAACAAAAACAAGTACAAATCTGTAGCAGCCACACTACGAAGGGCCTTGCCAATAAAATTGGAATGGTTGGTTAGACCGTTTTCAATAACGCGTATTTTTAGGCTGGCCAGCCAGCCAGAGGGGAAACCTACTCCAGAGGGGGAAAGACGGGTTGCTTTCAGTGCCAACAGAAACTCACTGGACCACAACAGCATTCCCTGGAGGGTTTAGGGCCAGGCAGAACAATTTGTCTCTGGTTATACAGTGAACACATTGGCTCTGAACGACCACGTGTTGGGTTTCTCCGTGTTGAGAGTTGAGGTCTGGGCTCTTTACTCAAGAACCAGTAGTACTGAGCAGTGAACATTCAAGAGCTGGTTTGTACACATCAGCAGGGTCGTGTGGACTTAGCTGAGCACACAGTCAAGGCAGCAAGCGATGCTTCCAATGAGCAATGAGGCCATTGACTGCACACATTCACATATTGAATGTATGCAGTATATACAGTACATTAATTATATGCAGTAAATATCTTAGATCTTAGAAATATATACTGTATATATATTTTTTGTCTGATCTGTAATGGATGTAATGGATCTGTAATAGATAATGTAAGGGCCGTACATCATATTAGCTCATGAAGAAAGAAAATGTTTTAAGCCTGTTGTGGTTTTTTTTTTTTACTTTACCGGAGTTTACAGCAGGCCAGCGCCGTTTGAACTGCATGGTGAACAAAATGATGGCTTCATGCGTTTTAAGGAATAGTTTGAGCCGTGCTTTAATGAGGGCTACACTTGCCACTTGAAAACCCCAAATATTGCACGCTAATAGATAGAGAAAGCAAACCTCTTTGACAAGATTCAAATGCCTTTCATTTGACGTCCTCTGGTAGATCTGTGCCTACGAGACGACTGAGTGAATTAGTGGTGTAACTGGCCTTGCAGAACCCCGCAGTCAGCTGATGGTTAAAGACGGAGGATAATTGTGTTGGATTGTCCTCTCTAGTTAGGAGACGTGTTTGATCAGCACTAAGCCCTCCACACACACACACACACACACACACACACACAGACAGAGAGATGCTGGCAGCAGTGAAAGAAGAAATAAAGGAGAAAGACTCAGTTCTTGGTCCTGAGATTAATAGACAATAATACTATTTTGTCCATTGCATTGTGGCATGCTGTATTACACCCGCTGTTATTTTGGTTGGCACGACTAGTCTGACATTAAACTCTCATTAATGACACAATCTCAGTAGCGTTTGTGCGTTTGCAGCGGTTTATGACAGGGTTTACTTCCAGTCATAAGCCTGTCTAGACTTGAGTGTGATTTAAACTGTTTAAGATCAATGTTGTCCCGGCACATTACTGTAACTCCGTCCTTCAGTCTGATACTGGTCCAGCCACATGGGACGTGTCTGTCTCCGCCGCACACACACACACAACGCTTTCCAGTAAATCGTCTCTCAGATACTACAGTATGACCCTTTTCTTACCTCCCCCTGCGGCGCCTCCAAGGCCCGTTGTCTCCTTGATTGTCCCTCAGTGGGCTCTTAGGCGGTTGCTGGCAGCCCGTCAGGGTGGCTTACGGTTTTTTTATGGATTAGTCAGATGTGGCGAATTGTCTGTGGTTTGTAGCCACGTCTGTGTGTTTGTCTGCGTGTCTCTATCTTCCTCTCACACGCAGACAAACACAATCAAGGAGACAACGGGCCTTGGAGGGGCCGCAGGGCTGGTTGTCTGCTGGGAGGGCACACAGGACGGAGGGAAGGAAGCGAGGGAGAACAGAGAAGGGACTGTGTCGGGGACATACCACAGCCGTGACGCGGAGCCGACACAGCTTGACGGGACGAGGGTCATGCTCGCTAGCACGCGCGTCAACGTGCATGTGGAGTGTGCGCGAGCCTAAAATGCATGCGCGTCATTGTAAGGCACCACGTTCAAACAAGCACACGTTATGGATGTGAACGATGAATGACCCTGACACCATGGAATGCGGTCCATGTGATACGATGGCGGTCCAGCAGAAAGGCTGATTTGTGTTTTTAAATAGATGAGCTCCAGGCAGCTCACAGGGCCAGGGGCTATTGGCTAGCTGTGTGTGATAACTGTGATGTCTGTACATCGTATGGACAGAGACACAGTACACGTCCACGCTGTATGTTCCTCACCATACTGCGCCTTACACAGATTTACGACGACATCGTCCAAGAACATTTCACAGAGCATGCATGAAACTGCACACAGTGATGCCGAAATAAAACCGAATACGCCAGCGAAGGGCCTGAAGACAGACAGGGGGACGACACGCAGACGGTGCTAACAGCTGTACACCAGGAAGCAAGTCCCGCGGGCATTACACCATAGTATACTGTGTCACTCTTTTCCTGCTCTGGTTAGTAGTGGGAGTCCCAGAAACCAGCGGGCACTGGCAGCTCCCCACCCCTCCCTGGTCTAAATGGGCTTCAGCTGGGTTTGAAAGAGCGACCCACTCCCAAAAACAAATCTCCTTCCTCTCTCACCACTGCCACCACAGGGACGAGGCGAGGGCTGGCCAACGAAGGAAATCTATCCCGCTTTTCCCATTGGCACAGACGAGGAGGAAGATGAGGAGGAAGATGTAGCCCGGGTCTCGCTCCAAATTCAAGCTGGGAACAATCCATATGTTTCTGATCTACGCCCTGAATAAAACACAATATTCCCCATAAACCTCCCTCCTGCTCCTCCCTTTCCTCTTCTGGCCCCCCCCTCCTTCCTTGCCCCCATTCTCGTCTTCCCCTCTTGTGTACCCTGTCTCTCCCTCTCTCTCTCTTTCCACCCTTCCCTCCCCTCCCTTCCTTGGAGCGTTATCTCCGGGGGGAAGAATTAGAGGGCTGGGAAGTGGCTTAGCGGCCGGGAAATGGCGGGGCGGGACGGCCTAACAGATCGGGTTGTGCTGACTGATCCCACTCCGTTTTCCCGAGGCCACCGCTCTGCTGTCTCTAGCGTTCACTCAGAACTTGCCCAGACAATTTCTCGCTCGCGCTTCTTCTTTTTTTTTCTCTCCACCTGCACATTGGCCGTCCGTCTTGAATCGTTCTCCAATTCCTCCCGCCCACCACGTCTGTTATATGTGTCTGCCGCTTAGTTCTACCTTCACGGTGTGGTTGCATTGTGCGTGCGTGTGTTGTTGTGTGAGTGTGCACATGGCATGGCTATATCTCTTACCTTCTCCACCCCCCAGACCCCCCTACTTCTCTCTCGCAAGACAGGTGGGGCAGTGTTTGTGCGGCGGTCCGTGCGTCCATGTGGTTTCAGGGTTAGGTCTGGATCACCACCCGGAGCTCTGCTTACTTTATGGCCTACTCCCACCTCCCTTATCAAAGGCGAGTGTTGTTCTTGTTCTACAAGATACCGAACGCAATTGAAAAGAGTGCACCTGTGCATCATGTCAGCGGCATAGTGTGTTTTAGAGTAACTGGATACCTCATGAGTGATTGCTTGAGCGTATGTAAAAAGGTGCTTTTTCTTTGGTCGCGCCGATTTGTCAATAGGTGCTCAGCCAAATGTTTGCTCAAACCTCGCAGGTGGCTTCCCTTGGCTCTGCTGGTGACTGTGGCCGTAGTTTGGAAGTCCCCTGAGTAGGAGACCATCTGTCCAATGATTAACCTCCTCCAGAGGAATTCATGGCTGGTTCGTGTCCAAGTTGGGACTGGCAAGCGGGTGCTGTGCAAATAACGCCATCGACTTGAGCTTTGTGTCTTTCTCCCACACGCACATAATATCTCTCTCTCTCTCTCTTTCTCTCTCTCTCTCTATTACACACACATAGTTGTTGTCTCTCTCCCCTCTCTATTTTTCTTCTCCATTCTTCTTTCCTTATGTTAGTCTGAACAGTCAGTCTATTGATTGTTAGGGTTATTGCCTGGGACTACAGTAAGGTGTAATACTACACTGAAAATGGGTCTGGGGAATATATGACTGGCCCAGGGTGTGTGAGAACTCTGTCAGGGTCAATGATAAGGTTTGTGTGTTTATGTGTGTCTTTAGGCCTGCGTGCATGCATTCAAAAAAAGAAAAGAGAACGGGTGAAGTGGATGGTTCTTCTGCGGCTTCCCTCAGCCCTGACATACAATCTCAGGTGACCCCTGGGGTTCGAAGGTCAAACCTTAGCCCTGACCTCTGAGGTCCACCACAACGCAAATAAGCTCCCATCTCTTCACACATATACACACACGCAGGGTTAGGCAGACATACACTCGTCACAACCCAAACCTCTGTCCCGTTTATCCATCCATATCTTCTCCTCTCCCTTCTCTTCCTCTTTAATTGTTTAAATCACTACCATTGTAATGGATTAGCCATGATGGAGGTGATGAAACACAGGACAGGCCCAGTCTAATCCCCTCACTGGGTCCCCTCTCTTTAAAGATGCAACTGAGTACAGTACATCAGTGCATACAGTACAGTAACTGAGTACAGTACATCAGTGCATACAGTACAGTAACTGAGTACAGTACATCAGTACACACAGTACAGTAACTGAGTACAGTACATCCACAGTAGTGACTCTGTGCATCATGATGTATGTGTGTTGACACGATTAGACCCCAGCGACATTGTCGCCTATCCAGATAGCACAGCCCCCCTTCCCCGCGTGTGACGTCCGTCTTTCCTGTGTCCGTTCCAGGAAAATCCAGATAAGTGATGAAATATAGCGAGGGGAAACCCCGGGGGTGGAATGGAAGGAGATAAGGTCTAAAGCCCTTTCCTCAATTCCCAAGACACGCTTTATTGTTTTCAATATCCAAACAATGAAACGAAGACGCAGAGGAACATTATTGATGGGCAGTCGTAACGATGAGAACCGTTCAAAGTTTGGGAAGACATTTTGTGCCGGGAAGCTAATCCAGAGAGGTTAGTTAACGGAGCTGTTGACTGATGCTGTGCTGTGCTAGCCCCCAGTACGGTATTAAAACAGGGTGTGTGCGTGTGTGAGGGTCAGTGACTGCGTGCAATTGTGTGTGAGAAAGTGGAGAGAATATCTTCAGCCCAGTGTGTGTAGGCACATTCCATTCCTGTGGGGGCCGAGCCGCACCATTTGCAGGGACAAATGGCCTCCTTCTGTGGCCACTTTCTTCCCGTCCCGACATGAACACACACGCACACACACACAATCGGTTATTCTGTCTAACTCTCCATCTCGTTCACTATCTCTCCAAAACACACACGCCTTAGCATGCGCAGGTCTCTCTCTCTCTTTCTTTGTCTTTCTTTCTCTCTCTCTCTCTCTTTCTCTCCAGCAGCAGTGCCCCCTCCTTCCCAGTCTTATCAGCTGTTGTTTGTTCTGTTACTCTGTTGAACCATGGCCTCGCCCGTACGAGAGAGAGAGAGAGAGAGAGAGAGAGAGAGAGAGAGAGAGAGATAAGCCCGGCCTGACACTGGACCTCTAATAAATCATTAGAGGGACTAATGGCTGACAGGGCATGGGGGGTTGGCCGTCCTGGGACTGGAGGGAGCATTCCAATGAATAATAATAACAATAATAATAATAATAATACATATTTAACACCATCATATGTATCAATGCTATAAAGTGCACTAACAACACAACAGTTTCAACTGTGAAAGAAACAAGTGTAATGCAAGTACCGATAAACAAGAAACAAGAAACCAGAAATAACACAGCAAGAGGAGATGTTGTACTGTTGTACAAGACTGTTGTACAAGACAATTTATCTACTCCATTAAATTCTATGGCACAATGAAATGTTCCAAACTTAGGAACAGGCATCTGAGGTTTGGACAGAAACTTGAGCCATGCAGTCCTGCACGCTAACTGGATCCTCACAACACGCATTCCAGCAGGGTGTGTCTCTTCGCTGTCAGACGAGGAATCCCACGTATGTCCCACGCGCGTCGTATTGCTTATGGTGCGCTGTGAAATACAGGCCGGAGACGGGGAGGCACGCCGTCGGCTCTGCTCCGTTTCCGGCCGCCGTGCTGCTGGCGTTCTATGCTTCTCGAGGGAATAACGCACGTAGCCTCTCATCATGGCTGCCCACTGCCTCTAACAGACTCCATAGGCCCCTCTACGCTCCCGTTCTGTTGGGTTTTTGTTTGTGAGAGCCAGAGTGTGATAGCACACTGGCGACTCCACCTTCTGGTCTGGCTTCACAGCGCTTCTCGCTCTGGGGAAGTGTGAGTCGGGGCTTTGGCCTGCGCGCGCGCGACCACAACCAGCCTGTAATCAGGGGCTTTCTCTCTGCCCAGCAGATTACACTGCCTGCACACACACACACACACACACACACACACACACACACACACACACCAGTTTTCATCTGCTAATGAGAGAGTGTGCAGGCAAATGATGGGATGTTTAGCCCAGCCTTTTTGGAGCAGGGGGTTCCTCCTGGCTGAACTGGGGTTTGTGGTGCGGCGGTTAGGAGAGGAGCTCCCCAGCCCATTTGACCTCCGTGAGTCCTCCTACAGCCCTGTCCACCATCATCACCACAACATTACAGCCTTAACCCCGCCCACCTGGAGCGGGAGAAAGCGGAAGCGTGTCGGATAGAGACACGGGGAAGGTCAAAGGTCAGAGTAGCTTTCTAGTTTAATAAGGGACATCCTGATCGTCATGGTTGCATCCATCGACAGTAACTTTAACCAGGCACTGTAGGTTCAGTCCATCCGTTGATTATTGTGACACGGTGACCGGTGATGAGGACCAGGCCTCCTCTGATCTGTAGATGACAAACAGACTTCAGAGGGTGTTTCCCTGCCTCTTCTTCCTTCGTCTGTATTGACAGCTGTACCATCAACCGCTGTGTGTGTGCATGTGTTTGTGTTTGTGTGTGTGTGTGTGTGTGTGTGTGTGTGTGTGTGTGTGTGTGTGTGTGTGTGTGTGTGTGTGTGTGTGTGTGTGTGTGTGTGTGTGTGTGCGAGAGAGAGAAAGAGAGAGAGAGAGAGAGAGATAGAGAGAGAGAGAGAGCATGGGTCTGCTGGGTTACAGTGAGGCCTGTGTGAGGAAGAGGGCCAGAAAACACTGCATGCCTCTACTGGCCTTTCAATGAAGATATATAGTTACCATACTATATGCAGGGGAAGTGTAGGGATCCTGAGCTTCCCTGGAATGTACTTATCCTGTTCCCTGTCGTTCTCCTTTTCATTTTGGCCGCAGCCGCTGGAGGCTCGCTGTGCTTGACTTTCCTGTCAGCGGCATTCCGACCGGCGTTCCGACCTCCTCTGCATCCACAAGGCGTTTGCTGTTTGGAGAAGAAAAAAAAAAAAGCTTCCTTCCTCTGGACAAACACGAACGGCAGGGAAGGACCTCGCTAGAAGAGAAGTCAGCCGGACCAAACATTTATCTCTGTCAAAGAGTGATGATTAAAGGGTGTGTGTGCGTGTGCTTTCATGTGTTTGTATTTGAAACTACAGTCAACCAGTTCATGTGATAGTGCTGACTGAGCAATCTCTCTCTAGCCAGCATTTTACACGGCTCTCTATCACACATGTTCTCTCTCACACACACACACACACACACACACACACACACACACCATCCATCTTACATGCATGCGCCCTCAAAGTCTTCTCACGCCAACACATCTGCTATCAGTGTTGGCTTGTCCCCCAGAATGTGGTCCACTGGTGTGTTTTCAAGCAGGACAATGGTAGAGAGGCGCTGCGACAAACACACACACACACACACACACACACACACACAAACACACACACACACACACACACATACAGGCTTTGGGACAGTGGGCCTGCTGATACACTGCGCTGTGTGTTTCCCCTTCCTCCGTTCTCACCATGGCCGCTCCCACACAATGCAGCGCGCCCTCAGTGACACTGAGAATATAGGCTCCTTGGATTCTCAAGGTGGCTTGTCTTGCTGCCTGTTTATATGCCTGTCTGTCTGCCTATCTGACCCGCCTACCTCCATGAATGCCCCCACATCTGAGTCTTTTTATACAGCCCCCCTCCACATCCAGCCGGATGTGCTCCGGTCAAAGGTTACCTCTTAGAATAGAATAGAACAGAGCAGAATAGAATAGAATAGAACCACCATCATCGTCTTACGCTTGGGCCAAGATACTCATATTTTAATAACTATGGCATTGTCTAATCTACATCACAAATTTCAACTTAATGAAGATTCCTCCAAGCTGTCGTCCTCAGCAATATTTCTGTGCTCTGCCTTCAACGAAGGCTCTGTTCCTCCAGAGAACGGTCCTATTGTAATCTGCCTCCAACTAAAAAAAAAAATTTTATGGCCAAGCCTATAGCAGAACAATGCCATGTGTCAGTAGACTGCTGTCAATAATAGACTGTCAACCATGAGCTGTGGTAAACAAAACAGGACCACTTGGCTCCAACAAATTCTCCCACGGGGGCCACATTTGAAAAAGCTTGTTGTGAAGTGGTATAGGACCTTCCAAAGAAAGCAATCCCAAGCACTTTGTAACTCTCGTTAGAAAGTGCTTTACCAAAAGGGTAATTATGATATTTAATTATCATAATGATGGTGCTTCATAATAATCGTCATAATAATAACTATTAAACAAGAGCCACTCGAATGAAGGAGCTCGTCTTTTTTTCTTTTTTTGGCGGGAGCACGGCCGCAGCCACGCGCACTTCCTCAGTGGACTGTGCGAGGCGGAGCGCTGCAGACTGTTAATGGTGTCGGGGTAATGTAGGGAAACGGCCCGGGCTTAATGAATATAGGGACAGGATGCTGGTGGCCATATGTTAGAGCCTATGTGCCTCTCTCACTCAGCAGCACAACAGGTGGAGCTCCCCCACACACACTCTCTCACACACTCACACACACACACACACACACTCCTATCCGCTGCCGAGATGGTGACAGATGTCAACACACTCCACACTGCTGCTTTCAATTAGTTGGCTGCGCACACCCGTACCCATGCACACACACACACACACACACACACACACACACACACACAGAGGACACACTCCTTTTGTTAATCATCACAGGATGTTTATCAGAACGGCCCACAACACTGTGTGCAAGTGTGTGTGGGTGTGTTTGCGTGTGCCTATACGAGAAGGGGTGCGTGCCTGCAACTAGGAATTTGTGTGTGTGTGTGTGTGTGTGTGTGTGTGTGTGTATGTGTGTGTTTTCGACATTTGGAGGGATGAATCAAGCGAGAAAGGAGATCACTTTCAGGGAAAGGATTGTCTCTTGTAGAAAATAGTTGTTTTCTGGTTGGGAGCGATCCCCATGCTGTCAATAAAGACATTTACCCATATGTCTCTGTCTCTGCACCTAAGCTGCAGTGTTCGAGGCATGTTTGGACATGGTTGAAGAGGTAGGAGGAGAGGGAGAGAAAGAGAGGGAGGGGGAGAGAGGGAGGGAGGGAGAGAGAGAGAGAGAGAGAGAGAGAGAGAGAGAGAGAGAGAGAGAGAGAGAGCAGGGGCATACGTTGCCAATATTTGAATAGTATAAGGTGCTATGAGCATGTGAGTCATCATGGCAGAGTGTGTGAATGTGCTCATAAACATATAGGCCTACTGGCTGTGTGTGTGTGTGTGAGACAGAGCGATAGATACCATCTCCTGTGTGAGGCTTAGGGTTTATGTAAATACCTTCCCTCATGTCCACAGCTGTTCTCAGCATTCCAGCCTGGAGTCTGCTGGACTTCTAGAAGCTGGACACACACACACACGTGCGCACACACACACGCATGCAAACGAACAAACACATATGCCTACAAAGCCAACCCCCTTCTTGCCATACGCCTCACTGTTTGTTTTGAATGTCTGAATAAATATCATATGAAAGGTTTGTCAGGTATGTTTTTCTTCGCAAGTCTTGATCAAAGTTTGAACCTAAACAGACAATTACAATGTGAATCAGTGACTTCCGATGTAATTGAAGTGTGTGATTGACTGAGGGGTGTTTACACAGCGGCGTCAATTAGGACTGTTAGGCTAGGCATATCGTCATGGCAACATGTGATCACAACCTACAGGAATGCTATCGTCTGTTCTTTTGTTCGGGAAATAGAGAGGTGAAGATGAATAGAGAGAGAGAGGGGGGGGGGGGGGGGGGGGGGGCTGGAGTGGGTGTTCTGAGACTGACTCATTTAGTGAGGGAAGTGGTGTTGTTTCAGAGTTTTTTGTGCATGTATGTATGTCTGTGCAGGTGTGTGTGTGTGTGTGTGTGTGTGTGTGTGTGTGTGTGTGTGTGTGTGTGTGTGTGTGTGTGTGAGTGGATGTGTTTGTGGTTGTTAATGCGTTTCACAATAGGCATTCTATTGACCCCATTTAAGTGCCAATTTCTCACTACCAAGGGAGCTGTAGTGTTAATTGAATTCACAGTGTTTTGCAAATTTTGTGCAGACATACAAACACACACACACACACACACGTCTCTATGTCTGAAACACCGTCGGTTCACTACAGCAGATCTGCGGTTAATGCCGTCTCAAAGTACAGTCACTCAGAACCTTCTCTCTGATAAGATCTGGGTAACTTTGCCTCAGTAGAGCTGGTTCGGTTAGCCGGTGTCACCATGGTCTCTGATGTCAGCTCACTTCAATGACTGACCTCACAATGCTAAGCTGTTTGAAAGTAGTAGCTAAGAAAAAAATGGATCTACCACTGGGTGTTCAATTCTATTCTATTCTATTATGACATTTTGTTTTGGTGCCGGCACAGTGAAAAGACAACCCATAAGAGGGTCCCGCGACATAAGAAACTGAAGAAACCACAGACAGACACTTTCTCTTCCATATGCGTCAATCAGCAGATAAAAGAGACGAGGGCAGATGAGTGGATTGTGGTCAATAACAACAAAACTCACACACACACATGCGCACACACACCAACACACACACACACACACGCAGGCACGCGCGCACGCACACACACACACACACACACACACACACACACACACACACACACTGCATTACGGAACAGTTTTCAATTGTTCAATTGAAACAAACTGCTCTATTACGATTCCCGTGGAATCTTTTTCAATTAATCTGAAACACAAAAACAAAAAGCTAATTTCCCTCAGTTCTGAATTAGAACATCTTAATATTGCTGCTGCCAAACTTACAATACAACGGTAGTTTGGAGAACACTAATGAAGGCTTTCGATGACAGAGAGGAAGTGCGTTCAACTTGATGTATCCATGGCTGCCGCAAGGGGACCTCAGTTTGGCAAGAAGCCTTGGTTAAATCAGGCAGGCAGCACAGATCACCCAGTAACAACACCCCCCAGGCATTAACGGAAATAAAGACCTGAGGGATATCAATCACCATCACCAGGCAGGTGTCTCTGAGTGTGTGTGTGTGTGTGTGTGTGTGTGTGTGTTTTTAAATAGTTTGTAATGTGATTGTGTGTGTGTGTGTGTGTGTGTGTGTGTGTGTGTGTGTGTGTGTGTTGTGTGTGTGTGTGGGGGGGGGGGGGTGTAGGTGTGTTATTTATTAGGAAAGCTGTATGAGCCACTCATAGAGAAGAGAGTAGTGTTGTTTAAATAACCCATTTGGGCTGGGCCAGGGCCGCTGTTGACAGGCAGGATAACTTACAGAGCTAGCTGATAACATTGGACATTTCTGAAAGCTCTTCTGGCAGGGCTATCCGGACTGTTATGTAATGAGTGGCGTAATACACACACACACACACACACACACACACACACACACACACACACAGAGAGAGAGAGAGAGAGAGAGAGAGAGAGAGAGAGAGAGAAAGAGAGAGACTTAGACAATCATACAAACACACACACTCACACACACATTAATTCGAAGCATCCATCATTTAGCTAACATTTTGACCTGTGTAGCAATCTCTTGTTCAGGAAACGCTTGGCAGTGAAAATACACTGCTTCGAAATTGAAAACATTGTGTACATTTTCTATTGACTTTATTCGCTCTTTGCCGACCCAAGTCAAATACTTATTTACATATTCTGATATGATAAAAATGGATGAATGAGCATTCCAGACCACTCATAAACCAACAACTTTAATAAATTGCATAAAATTTGCAATTAGATTGTCTAGAAGTGGTGCTATGATGCTATCTCTTAGGCCTATCTACTGATTTAGACAAAGCTGGGGGGCCACCACAGATTACCACTAGATAAGCAAACCCCTTTACGCAACCACTGCCACAACTTCACAAGACAGACTGTGTGAAGTAACCTCAGGCCGGGGTGGGCTATACATGACAGTATATGAAATAGACTTTGTAGGAAATTAGATAGAGCTGAAATTTCCTAAAAAATTACTTGTGAAGCGTCTACTTTGTTATTCTGAAAGTATAGGTGGACAGTTTGTAGGCCTGTGTTTTTAGAGTACAATGTTTTTACCCTAATAACTTCATGATATATGAAGTAAATGGTTCAGGTTTGTAGGCGTAAGATTCATAGATGTTTGAGTGGGTAAAGGGTCTGTGCGCATTGCTTTTCCCAGCTGAAAGTCAGGGGATGAGCGTGTACAAGCCTGTCTGGTGTGACAAATGAAGCGCGCCACAGATGTTACCCATCAACCTCAGTCCGCTTTCTCCGACTTTGGTTTTTGGGTTTGAAGCCTTATCATGTCAATGCTAATGATGTTGCCCACTAGCCTTTGTGTACTCTTTCCAGGTTGAACAACAAGAAAGGGGACACTGCCCCATATCCTCATACTGATCATCAAGATCAGAAGCCACCATTCCCTGTTTCTACAGTAGGCTTAAACTACAGCACGTGGCATCCTAACAGCGTAAATAAGGGTCACTGTCATGGCAAACGATACTTATGTGGAAGTCAGAATAAAATATACCCCGAACTTGTATTTTTAATGTAATATTATTGATTTGATTACTGTTATCCCACACAAATTCGCGAGAAGCTTTGTGAGTGAAATAACTGTTATGGATAAGTGCATTCGATTACACGCCTTTTTGTCATTGTTAGTCTATAGCCGTGTTTACAATTACAATTGCAAATGTTAGGCACATAAGGATAGGATCGAGTTAAGTTGCCCACGATGCCTGAGAGAGAGAGAGAGAGAGAGAGAGAGTGAGAGAGAGAGAGAGAGAGAGAGAGAGAGTGGTAAAGAGGGAGAGAGAGGAGGAGGAGGAAAAAGTTCTGCCTCTTTTCTAAAGATGTCCTGTTTCAGCCAACACAACGCGCGTTTGACTAAGTGCCCAGATTTTTCTGCCGTGAGTCTTGAGCGGAGCTGAGTGAAGAGGGAACACGCAGTGGAAGGGAGGTGCTCCCATTGCGCTGCTAGACTATTTAACCGCCGCATTCTTTCACAAAACTTTATCTGCCACTGCTACTATTTGAATGAAAACGGTGGACAGAAATACACACAAAAATGGATAGACATCGGTTTACCTTACTTCTGTGGGGAACACTGCCTGTCCTACTCGTGATCGTAGTTGAGCCGAAGGGAGTAGGTGAGTTACCCGTTGTTTCTTGGCAAATCTTTACGCATGCAGTAGTCGTGCAATGAAATTAATAAACATTACCTTCATACTAAGTAATGATATGGTTTCAGTGATTTAAAGTTGACTACAATCTCCGCATGTAGATGTAGCCACGTTAGGGTAGCCTACCGTAGCTTGTGAATCACAACAAGTTACGCATAGTTCTCCAACACGCAACAGGTGACTCATTCCACTAACCAAAAAGCCCTTTTTGCTTGTTTAATGTCAACAGGAAAGGGTTGTTTATTTTTTATGACAGTAACAGATTAAGTCATGATTTGGCTAGGATTGTTGTTTTGTGAAATTGCAATCACATTTAGGAATTGGATTTCCTAATAAGAAGGATACATTTGAATAAACATTTGCTTCCATCATTGGTGATATTACATTTTATATACTAAATAGTTAGACTTGGCTCATAAGTTACTTTGCCATCCTGCATTGCCACTATGCTACTACTTGTTTACATTGGACCACTCTCACACCTCTCAAACACTCAGGTAATGAATAGGGTTTTGAAATGCCATTCGAACAAACTTGGTGACATTCCTTTGTATTGAATCAACTCTCATTCAAATAAAAACGTTTGGGATTTCTTTCAATGACTAGGTTCAAGCATAGCCTGGTAGCAAATACATTAAGGTGATGGGCACTAAGAGGATTCCACAAATCTCTGCAGTAACAACCTCTGACACTTAATGCATAGTTATTGGTGGCAAGCTGATGGGAAGCTGCGGGCTTAGGAGTCTAGAAGGGGTCAAGCAATAATTGGACATAATGCTAATACTCTATACTTCTATATCTAGACCTCTTTAGGTCTACACCTCTACTGATCTTTTCTTCTCCTTTCCTCTTCTCCTCTCTGCCCCATGACCCCTCTCCTCTCTTCCTCTCCTTCTCTACCCTACTCCCCTACTCGTGTGTCCCTCGGCTCACTTCTCCCAGCACACATTCTCGCGTCTCCATCTCTCCTCCTCTCCGTTTTCCCGGCTCTCTTGATGTTTGCTCCCTCTCTCCTCCCACAGAGAGGCCTATTTCAAAACCTGGAAATTCCACATAGCCAAGGACTGTGTGGTCCAACAGCCTCACATATTGTTTGACGCAGATATGCACAAACACAACCACACACACACGCAAACAATATTACTCATCAACTGCCTTTTAGTCTTTTTTTTTTTTTTTTTTTGTCATTAGTCACTTTTTTTCGTTTACACATTTAACACACACACACATTGAAGACCATGAAACCCCCACTCTATTTCTCTTAACACCACTCGCTCGCTCGCTCTCCCACTCACACTGCCAGGCTCGGTGTCTACAGTACTGCCTCTGGGCCGTCACACCTCCAGGGGAGCCTTCATCACAGGAAGCTGCTCCCCACACTCACTGTAGCGATAGCGGCTTGACATTTGGCTCTCGGAGCAGACCTAAACACACTGGGCTTTGCTCTCCCCAAGCCTGCGTGTTGTCTCTGAATCGGGGCTGATAGCAATCTGCGTGCTGCAAGAGGAAGACGAGGTGGAGAGGGGCACCCCTCTCGTTCCTTCCTTCATATTCTCCCCCCCCCCCCCCCCCCTCCCAAGAGACGACCAGTTGGTGTGCCCCACTCTCTGTCCCTGGTCTTTAAAAGGTTTAGGTTGGACATGTGCTAGCTTCAGCCTGGCTTGTGGTTAACATCTAACCAATATACTGTCCTGAAACCTCCCCTCAGTTATGTGCTGTGTACTAGTAGTGCGGATGTTAGTGTTAGTTTGTACAGTCTGTGCAGAGATGCATGGGTTTGTTTATTCCATCGGTGTCTGTATGGACTGTATCTCAGCCAGGCGGGCAGGTGGCCTCACACTAAGGGGCCTTTATGGAGGTCTGCAGATGAGCTGGGCCCTCAGTGAAGGCTTCCTTGTAGTTTGTCAATGAGGGAGGACGGGGGAGGCCTCAGGCTTCGGTGTGTGTGTGTGTGTGTGTGTGTGTGTGTGTGTGTGTTTGTGTGTGTTTGTGCGTTTGAGACCTATAGCAGTGTTTACTCTAGCCCCAGTGTGAAGTAAGCTACCAAACAGCTATTTAAGGGCTGAGGACGGAGAGAGGGGGAGAGAGAGGGAGAGAGAGCGTGTGTGTGTGTGTGGATGTGAGAGGGTATGGGGGTGGTCCCAGCAGCCCCCTGAAGTGAAGAGGCTGCTTGGATGGATTTGACCATATTAGTCTTCTCCTCCTCATGGACGACATGATCCCCCCTCGGCTCGCCTCACCGCACCCCTCTGAGGGAAGGAGGGGGGTCACAGAGGAGTCGGAGGGGGAGGATTAAGGGAGATCCAAACGGAGCTATAGATAGAGAGAGAGAGAGAGAGAGGGATAGAGAGAGAGAGAGGAGAAGGAGGAGAGAGTGAGGGAGACACGTCTCTCTGGAGTGTGGGGGGAGAGAGAGGAGTCCCCTGCTGGGACGGCCCCTGGCCTCTGGGCCATTGTCTCTAGTGTGTCCTCCCATTCGTCCGACAGGGCTGGACAGGAGACCTTATTGGTCAGTGGCAGGCAGGAACACGGGGCTGGGAACAGTTCAAAATACATATTGGTGACCAAGGCCTCTGAACCCCACACACTGATGGGACCCCGTCCAGCCCAGTCCCCCTAAAGCAGGACCCTTTTCCCCCCTTGACGAAGCCACTAGTCGCTGCCCTGACACAGACCGGGGACCACTGCTGTGTTCCGAAGCAGCCGTGATGGTACACTGTAACCCCGCATTTGAAAAAGGCCCGCGGTCACAGAATGTGGTAAACAAAGCTCTGCCGTAATCCGAGAGAAGAACCCGTTTGAACCCCACTTTAGCTTCTCTGGCGCTCGTTGGCACATGGTCTTGTTTGTGTATCCATTTTTTGGGAGGTGAAATGTGGCGCAGCGAGTGATAAACGCCATTCATCCTGACTTGGAGTTCCTTCCTCTGTGAGCTCACTTCCTCTATCCTCAGGGAGGAAGTGCAGTGGAGAGGGCGGCCCTGTTGGATTGGCTGGCTAGGGAAGACAGGAAGGGGTTTCTGCTGGTGGCCTCCCAGCGGTGCTTTCACTCCGGCTCTGTTCTAACACGTGAAGCAAGCTGGCTCTGTTGTTGTTGTCGAGACAAGACGCTAACCCAAAGAGTGAAAACGCCGCGCTACCAAAACCGCACGCTCTGTCTTGAACTTTCTTTCTCGCGGGCTGGCAGACACAGCACACACACACACACACACACAGAGTAATACATACACCTTCATCTTTTTTATTAGGGGCATTGCTGCAGCAGCTACCAAATGAGCGACCAGAGAGACACCTGTTTTACTGCGGCCGTGCCATTGACTCCGATACGCACCCCACACACTTCCTTCTGGCCCACCTCTCAACGGCGAATCTATGCTCCCCCGTTCGTGACTCTGTGGTATCTGTGGGGTGCCAAAACCAGGGAAACCTACAGCTAATGCCAGAGACATCACTGCAGATCTTTTTCTTTGACAGATCTTATGAAAGATATCAATCTTTTTTACCGCTGCCTGCTTGTACCCGCAGGTGCTGGGCTGGGCTGCCTTTGGACTGTTTGCCTTCTTAAATCCGTTGTTATTCCTAGCCGGCTGCTTTCATCTCTCCCTCTCTCTCGCTCTGTTACTGAATCACCAGACTTTGCTGAGGTCTCGGTTTCTGTGTGGGTGTGCAGACTGCAGCGACCCCATAGGCAAAGAATGTGGCTTGAAAGTCAATTAGGTCCGTTTTCCTCGTGAAATGAACAAGCGGTTTCCTGGGACGGGGATCAGCCGTGCGACAGTAAAACGCACCGGAGCCCGCGGCGGCCCGTCCTATGAGCAGAGCCACGAGGAGCTGGAAGGCCAGAGAGGAGAGCCTGTGCTGTGCGTGGCCAAACCCTTTGTTGTGCTGGGCGTAGAGCTCCTAAGGAGATGCTGCCTTTGCCAGGCGTCCGTGCCTGTCGATTTGGCGATAGCGCCAGACTGCTCTCCTCTCTGTTGTTTTGTCTGTCGGAGCGAGTTAAGGGTGCCCTTGTTTTTAACGCGCCCCAGAAAAGGCTTGTTGCCATTTGAATGGGCCTTTTTTTAGCACTGTAAGTGGCTTAGGGAGAGCGGTCCAGTCTTTCACACACATTTTTTGTGTTTTTTTTACACTGCGCTCTCAGTTTTCCCAGTCGGTTGCAGAGTGAATAAACGACCACGTCTGGACCCGGCGGTCTCGTTGACCTGTGTGTGGTGGTGAATCTGTTACCACGTCTCCTGAGCGGCTAAAACGCCATGCAGCCCAGCCCGTCAGGCAGAGACCATTGAATCCACTGACGGTGCAGGTCCGTTCTGTTTAGTCTGGCTCGGCTCGGAATGTGAGCCCTCCGTGTCCCCCCTGGTCCCAGACGGTGAGGGCAGACGTGATGTGTGTCAGCAGGAGGCAGGTCTGAACAGGCCAGAGAGGAGCTGAGGAGAGGAGGGGAGGCCGACACGCTAGATCCCTCTGATTACCTCAGCCAGGGCAGGGCAGCACGCCAGCCAGCCAGCCAG
This sequence comes from Galaxias olidus, assembly GCA_026901105.3. NCBI lineage: Eukaryota > Metazoa > Chordata > Actinopteri > Galaxiiformes > Galaxiidae > Galaxias > Galaxias olidus. Next base: position 59,532 of record JAPMUY010011121.1, on the reverse strand, counting down.
CCAGCCAGTCAACCTCCTGTGGCACCAAGATGACTTTTACAGACAGGAACACGAGATTGCCCCCTTCAGATTTTATTGGAACGCATTTAGAACTGTTTTGGTCTCGCTTGGCCTTCTCAGCTTTTTCCCTTTAACCTTTGAACCTTCTCATATATGGTATCATTTAAACGGTACCCATTTGTATGGATGGTGCTTCTGTGTTTGGTTCATTGTATTTGAAACGCATGATTTACACTCTTTTAGTCCCATCTTTCTTCCTTTAAGTCCTCTACTCTTTCCGTGGAGCTGTGTCCACTGCTACTCATTGTCACCACCGTCAACATCAGTCATTGTCAATTAATGCCTTGCACAGCAAATTCCATATTGTAAAATTCTCTCTCTCTCTCTCTCTCTCTCTCTCTCTCTCTCTCTCTCTCTCTCTCTCTCTCTCTCTCTCTCTCTCTCTCTTTCTCTTTCTCTGTATGTGCCTGTCCAGCCGCGATGTTCCCGTCCTCCATCGTGCTGAAGCGCCTGTGTAAGTTCTGTGACACCAAGCCCTCCGTCTGTAACGGCACGGGGACCTGCACGGTCAACTGCTCCATCACCTCCATCTGCCAGTTTGAGGAGGAGGTCTGCGTGTCTATCTGGTAGGACACCGCCGCGCTAGAACACACACACACACACACACACACACACACACACACACACACACACACAGGAGTGAGTGCGACTCACAGTCACGCATAGATTAGATTTTGCGTTCCAGGGTGAGTGTCTATGTTTACGTTTTTGCAGACTGAGAGTCACTTCTCAGACTGCTCCTCCTGGTACACTGTAAGACGTCTTTCTCTCTCTCTCTCTCTCTCTCTCTCTCTCTCTCTCTCTCTCTCTCTCTCTCTCTCTCTCTCTCTCTCTCTCTCTCTCTCTTCTCTCTCTTTCTCTCTCTCTCTCCCTCTCTCTCTGTAGGAGGAAGAACGAGAGCAGCTTCACGGTGGAGACGCTGTGCCACGACCCCGCCGAGCGGCTCTACGGCCTCTACCTGGACGACTACAACAGCACCGCTTGTGCCATGAGGCAGAGGAAGATGGACGGGGGACCCGCGCACATCTGCTCCTGCAGCGAGGACGAGTGCAACGCGCAGATCCGCTTCTCGCCCCGTGAGTACACGAGCCCCGCGAGCTCCCCGCGCCGCTCGTCCGCCCGGTTTACCGTCGGGAGCCGAGGTGCGTTTGATTCAGCAGGCGAGGAACCTGTCGTGTGTTCCCCCGTTTAGGTGCCGTTAGGATTAGACGGAGTTCAACTTCATCGTTCGTTAGCGTCGGCCTGTGAAAGGAGTAGTGGGAAGCCGCGTCTCGGCTCGGACCGCTTCCCCCTTTCAGAAGCCTAGTTTGAGGCTGATTCGTGCCTCAACTTTCAAAGGTCCTGGAAATAATGCGCACTTAAACGACACTTAACTAGCGAACTGCACAGTAAATCATTTTTACATCACGTGCATCAGGCCACTTCTTTTTTATTTTGCACTGTCGTTTAACGTGTCAATTGACTGCCCAACGAGCACCTCCTCCTTGTGGTAAAGGCAAACACAGCTGTGGCACTTCGTTACTTCCTCATTCTCAGCTGTGAAGGATATGGCACGTGTTGCGTCCCCCCACCGCTGGCAGGAATAGCTGACGTGGAACGGGCCAGGGAACTCTCTCTGACGCCTTTGTGCGTATGGGGTGTGTGTGTGTGTGTGGGGGGGGGGGGGGGATGTGTTGGTGAGATGCTGTTGTTTTTTGCTGTCTTCGTTATTTAGTGCGTAGTGGTTGTCTACATACAGGGAGTGGAAACACCAGGGAATCTAAGTGGTATGTGAGCACGTTCAGAGGATGCACACGTTTGTGTTGCTAGATTAATTATGTTTACATGTGTGTGTGGAGGCGCCCGTAGGTTTTTAATGTGTGTTGGTGTGTGCGTGTGTGTGCGAGTGCGTGTGCGTGTACGTGTGTGTCTGCAGTGGAGAATGAGGCCATGCTCGAGAGCTCAGACGTGGTTTCCTGTCTGTGTTTAACTCTAAGCAGAAACATCTCCACCACATGGTGAACAGACCCCTCAGACACACACTCACACACTCACACACACTCACACACACTACCTCGCTCACTATCACACAGCAGGGTAACAGGCACTCTGCGCTGTGTAGTTTATACAGCTCCCATGCGTTTAGTTCTGATGGGGGATCATTCAGCAGGACTACTGTATATCCTTGTCATTCCAGGATCCCTACAAACTTGTAAGAGCATAAAAAGGGTTGATGGGCAGAGGCAGAGGGTTGATAGGTAGAGGTTTGAGAGGCCTTAAGCAGAGGGTTGATAGGTAGAAGTTTGAGAGGCCTTAAGCAGAGCGTTGATAGGTAGAGGTTTGAGAGGCCTTAAGCAGAGGGTTGATAGGTAGAGGTTTGAGAGACCCTAAGCAGAGGGCTGTACATTGGGTCAAGGGGCCCTGGACAGAGGGTTGATAGGCCCTAGCAATAGGGTTAAGTAGCCCTGACGGAGTTGATGGAGTTGACAACCAGATTTCCTCTTATATAATCAGAGGACTCCGAGTGTTAGAGTGAGAGAGAGGGAGGGAGGAAGAGAGACAGAGTGAGAAAGATAGAGAAAGGGAGAGACAAAGAGGAACATATGTCAATAAATCTGCTTTGCTTGTGTTCTGGCTCTGACTCTCTGCTCACGGAGATATCAGATAGAGAACAGGGTCTGACCGAACATACAATTGTTTCCAGTTAACTGTCCAGAGGACGTAATACTGTCTCGTCCATGTCCGCTCAGCACACGTCACTGAGCACCAGGGGAGTGAGTGAACACACTGGAGTCGTTGCTGAACGTCTTGATTTGTTCAAAGTGAAGTGCAGAGGGCCAGTAGGAGAAGGCTCCAACTGCAGCAGAAAAGATGGCGGACCGAGATGACGTGCGATCAAGACCTTTCCAACCAAAGGACTCCCCCTTGTTTGTCACAACACTGCCTGCCCACCGCTAACAAAACAATGAGACGAAGAAAACACCTTCGATTTCCATTATGGCACAGGTAGGGTCGCAACGATTTTTGGTGTCCCCTAGATATCAATTTAGTACATTGATTTACTATCCCTTCTTCTATAAAAGATTTATCCATTTACTTTTTAGCTTAACACCAACGAGTACAAGGAAGTATTTATTATTAAATGGCTGCTTAATGTTAGTTCTTAACTTGTGAAAAGGCTAATATTGACTAAGTTACTTTTATGGGTAACATTACATTTCCAATAGTGTGGAGATTAGCTTCATTTGGTAGGTTAATAGGCAAGGCTGGTTGTTGCTGCAAGTGCACATAAAGACTGTTGGCACCATGTCATTAGACTATTTACTGCAAACCTCGAAGGAATAAAAGATCACACAAAAGGAACTTGCACTTTCTAAAGAAACATACAGCTTAATATATAGCTTGTTATTAACGTTATCATACTGTGGATTGTCTTCTTCCCAGCCCCATGTCACAGTGCCCAGAAGGTGCTACTGTCAACAGAGTGTGCAGCCTGTAGCCTCCCGTGAACGCCGTCTGCAGCTCGCTGTCTTTTGTCAACGCTCCTCTCAGCCCCTCAGCTCCCAGCCTCTCGTGTGCTTTGTTTAGGGTTGGAGTTTAAAATGTTCATATACTTCCATTAAAATAAAACTTAAACAAATAAGAAAAAATGCACAGCTATCTTTTCCGGTAAAACGTGTGGAGTTTGTTTTCTCAGTATAGTAGCTTAGCGTATGTTTCAAAGCCCCTGTTCTCGGATTGCAAGGTTACTGTGAGTAAGCCGTGTGTACTTCAGTCAGTCCTGATGTCGTCTGCCCAAGCCTAAATTCTAAGGGGGGATGGTTGTTCAAATATTGTTTGCCTTTGCATGGGCTTAAACACAGTATTTTATGCGTCCCGTTCAGCTTTTATTGTTTATGTGTTAATGTCTAGGAGTCTTCTTGATCCCAAGTGAATGTGTAATATGATCAGCTGGCCATAAAATAATAATACAAAACATAAATACAAGTAGGAATACAAATTAAGGATATGTACTGCAGATAACATATGAGGTACAGTAGCGTGTCAAGAAGTTCACCATCAAGCTTGACCTGCGTCAGCCACCGTACCAGCACTGGGCAGGTAGTGTTAGAAGGTAGTGACTTAGGAGGAGGCGTACTTTGATGGGAGGGCGTTGCCAGTTTGACACCATTGCCAGTAGTTGTCACAGTTCTAGACTAGCCTGGTATACTGAATGTATGAACAAGTCCCATCATTTGGAGCTCACACATCGGTCCGTTCCAGCTCATGTGATTGGAAGAGGGACGGAATCAATGACATCGTCGCTAGTGGCAGAGTCACTGAATGTGTCTTGTTTTGGAAAAGAAATCTCATCAGAAGGACATCTTATGTCTCCAAGATGTTCCCTTCATGGGCTTAATTTGGATCCTTTTAATGTGAATAATATATTTCTCATGATCTAGGGTATTTTTACCTCGGGCGGATGATAGCATAAGAAAAAGCAGAAGATTGGACACAAAAGGGAGGGTGTGTGTGTGTGTGTGTGTGTGTGTGTGTGTGTGTGTGTGCGCGTGCGTGCGTGCGTGCGTGCGTGCGTGCGTGCGTGCGTGCGTGTGTGTGTGTGTGCCAGTCCGGTCCGTTTTTACAGTTCCCCCTGAAGGCTGTGGAATCTTGGCCTGCAGTCAGCCACTCACACAGAACAGACAGCTTTAAAGAAGAGGGACTCACTGTCAGCCCAGCAAACTCAGACAGAGAGAAAGAGGGAAGGAGAGAGGAAGGACGGAGTTACGTAACAGACATGTTAAGGGTTAAGAACAGATGACTTAAACTGTTTAACTTAAAATATTCAGGAAAATCCCTAGTAGTAAGAAAGACAGTAAGACAGTGACCAGGGATGGTAGTATGGAGAGAGAGAGAGAGAGAGAGAGAGAGAGAGAGAGAGAGAGAGAGAGAGAGAGAGAGAGAGAGAGAGAGAGAGAGAGAGAGAGAGAGAGAGAGAGAGAGAGAGAGAGAGAGAGAGAGAGAGAGAGAGAGAGAGAAGGAAAATCCTGGGAGATTCGATGCATGTTTATGGCCCGCTGCTGGTTGTGAAGAAATGCTGTTACCATGGCGAGTAAATAGCGATGTTGGCTCTCTGTTAAAGTCTCCGTAGCCAGTCTGTCCATGGCAGAATGCCTCCACACTCAACCACAACAGGACACCAAGGGACAAAAATATGTTATTTTCAACAGCTAACAGAGCAGAGTGGCTGTTTTAAAAAGCACCATTTAAACGAATTAAAATATTTAAAAAACGACTTTAACCTTAGCTTTCTGAAAAGGGAAAACTTTAATTGGCAAAAAAACTCCATTATGAAAGATGTGAGAGACATTATACGTTCAGCAAAATATCTTTGAGCAATGGAATTTTACCTGCTAACTCAAGCAGTGTTACAATAACCTGTGGTACACTTTTTTTATCTGTTACACTGTGTATCTGTTATCTGATATTGTGTTAGAACGATAGCAATATTCTACTTATGATCAACGTTTTAAAGAGCAGCCATATACCGTGCAGGCAGTCCGATAACACATTTTACTGCGTCTGATAAAATATCAGGGCTGGCCGCCGTGGCATGTGGCCGGCTTAACTACTTCATGGATCCTTGACCAGGAAATAGGTTGTCAGGAAGCTGAGTCCTGATTCAATACACTTTCAGGAGGAATAGCGTCATAGTTGACCTGCTTGGACCTATAGCACAGTCATTAGCAGTCAAGACAATAGAGTGGAAACAAAACCTAGCATAACAGAAATATTTTATATAGATCAATATAGATAATAAGATAACAGAACCACTCCAACATATTCATACTATGTATATGATATATTATATAGATGTATATGCGGTTTAGATAGCCGACAGATTCATTGCAGTTCTTCTAGGTCTAGTGCTGTTGCCATAACATCCTTGTGTTGACATTCTGGTGGTCTGGTTTTACTGGCTGGCTCTGCAGACCGACTGGCCAAACTTGGCGTCAGCCCTACCTCTACTAATATTCTTGGAGTCTCCACTCGTATCCATCTGTTTTTAGCATGATATCATGTCTGGTACGTTGACTTTCATTGGTGTTTTTCTTTTTGCCCTTCCCATTCCAGTTTACCACAACACACAGTGAGTATGGAGGTAATTAGTAAGGTTGGTGTCAGGCAGTCCTAAGCAACCAGATCCCAGGCAAAGACTCTCACACGTCTATATCTGCACTCACACGTGCATGCCCACACACTCTCTGTCTCTCTCTCACACACGCACGCACACACACACACACACGCCCACCCGCACACACATGCAAACAGGAAAGCACTGACTGATGTGTTTAATTGAAAGCCCGGGGCGCGTAGCCCCCTATTAGTTTGAGTGGCGTGTCAGATGGCAGGGAGCGGGGCAGAGCCGTGTGTGAACACTGTGTGATCAGGCACCATGGCATCCTGATTAGAAAAGGCAACATGATTACTTTACCAGTTAGTCTTGGTACCTCGAGACAAGCGCAATTACCTTTAGTGTTACTTGTGGTTACCTATTTTATTCTTTTTCTCTTGCACACACACACACACACACACACACACACACACACACACACACACACACACACACACACACACACACACACACATGCTCTCTCTCTCTCCCTAGTATCTCTCATTCACAAACCTACTCACAGAAACATTCTGAGCCCTGTCTCTGGCTGTCTTTGCTCCCTATTCTCTCAGCTTAGCTCGGTGTTATTTTATACAGCCACTGCTCAACTCGTGTTATGAAAGTTTGTCTTCAGCACATTTTTATGTGAGGCTTTGGAAAATCCTCTTTTGAACTGTTAAATCTGGGACTCTCTGTCTCAGGCTTTCTTAACTGATGATTCAACGGTATGATGATGATGATATGGTACGTGATTTATATTTGTTTGTTTGTTTGTTCACATGACGATTAGCCCAAAGCCTGTTTTACTGACAGATTTACTGCTGGAACATCAGGATATGTATCTGCTGACGTATTTCAAAATACACACAGGATACAGTGTTATTATATCCTTTATGCCATAATCATAAGAACGTTAAAAAATTTTTGGTTTTCAAAGTGGGCACCTTTCCTCCTGGATATTTCATGTTTCGTTAACTTGAGCCCACGACAGCTCCAGAAGGCTTAATGGAGAGCAACGATGTCTCAGAGACACCCTTCTCTATAACCGCTCTCGGCATGGCCAGATAATTCAAATGAAAAAAAGATAATTGTTTTAGCTGTGAGATATCCTTACTCTATTCTGCAGGCGCTGTTTGGCAGCTCTGCAGGGATTCTTACTGTCACTTGAAAATAAAAAAATGTCTTCTTACTTTATTCCTGCTGGCTTGGTAAAAGTATGCACAGCAGGAAAGCTTACCTTTACGTCTTTGTCTTGAGATGAAACCACTTTCTTTGTTTTTTTTCCAACATGATGTTCTTTCCTATTGCACCCATATTGGATCCTTCCTTTTTAGCCGTAGCTAAATCTGACACAGCTTCTTGTGGTCTGGCGCAATTCTTTGCCACAAATCCCTATTTCCTCAAGTAGTTGGGTTGTTGCTATCACCACAAATCCCCGGCACACATACATTTCAGAGCCCAATGTCAAGTCTTTCTTTCATAAACCTGAAGTGTAGTAAGACAAGTGTCTCTTCAAACACAGACTTCGGAGTCCATTACACCAGCCCTGTCTATTCTATAATGGTGTTATAGCAGAGCCTTTATTCAAAGTGATTTAAATTGATTAACCTCCAGTATTACTGCTCAGCAAACCACAAAAGGTAATGCGGGCTAGAACATCGATCATCACATCTGAAACTCCCACTGCAATTGATCACACAGCAGGGGTTGGCAAATTCCATTCCCTGCTCTTTCATTTTTTTTCAGACGTGTCTTTACAACTCAAAGCTACAGCAGTGTTATGAGAAGCTCCTTCCCTCCTCACCACACTGCCTCTGTAGGTCTGGCCCACGTAGCTGGCAAAGAGGGTCGTAAGCTGGGCCAGGTCTGGCCTGCATGCCCCTGCCAAGTCCCCCGTCTGCCAGTCTGGTTCTGGCTGCAGGGGGAAGCTGCTCCTACACACTGGTCCTATTCTTAGGTGTTTTTAGTGTTGTTTTTCCAGTTGGCTTTAGGATGTGGAGAGGGTAGAGCAGAGGTCGCTGGACAGAACCTAGGGTAGTACTGTTGAATAGCTTTGCATTATTTGCAGGTTTTGCATAATATAAAGGATACATATTCTCAATAGGTCCACAATTTCGGCAACATATTATAAATGGTGCACAAGGAGTTTGTAATGGTGTTTGGATTTCGGTGCAGTGTTTAAACCAGTGCTTTGTCCCTTTCAGGGAAACGGTATATGAAGTGTAAACTTCTCGGTCGGGTAATGTTCCTGAATGGACGCCCAGTTTGACCTGACCAGAGCTGGACAGAGCTCGCTGCTCACACAGCCTGACCCTGTTCCATCTGTCCAGGAAGGTGGTTTGGCCTGCAGTCCTACCAGACTATCAGCCTGATAGTTACTGATTTACTGGCAGTACCCAGTGAAGCTGAGCCAGTTAGTCGTGCATGCAAATCAGTGCACCTTTCTTGACGTTCTTAATATTTCACTCAAGACCAGCTCTTTAACAGTAACCTTTTAACCAAATGCAAGATTTTGCCCACAATACATCAATAACAGTTTTGTGATTCTGCCTCATGCCCCGAAACCAAGAAACAATAAATTTTCTCAGTAGCTAATTTCAGACCACAATATATGAACTATAAAACACAATTCACAGATTAGGTTGATTACATTAATTTAAGACTTTGATTTTCCATGACTCGTTGGTACGGCCCTGTAACTGTGGCTTAGCCTCTTTTTGTTTTTAGAGCCGTCTCTCTGTAATTAAAGGAGCCTGCGTTACCATGTAGAATACCTTCTTCTATTCATAGCGGCACCACTCCACTTTATGTCGCTATTGTTACTTTGACCTTTCTGCCAGGCTGTTCAAAGGCCGCGCTAATGCCACCCGGATCCCGCAAGCGCTTTACCCTTTATTCTGCTTTGTGCCGAGGCCTTTTATGACCTGCCATTACCACCACATAAGGGTTTGTGTTGGAGTATAATGTCTTATTACACAGTGGAGGGTGGGGAAACAACATGGATTTTTGGCATAAAAACTAAAACGAATGGTTAATGTATCCTTTACACCAAAAATATTCTGACTTGGGCGACACATGTATGATCATTATTGTGAACTGTATATGGCTATGGTGTCCCCCTGATATGTTTTAAATTTTATCGATTCAGTTTAATTTGTGTCTAGTTGCGTTCCAACCCTCAATATTGATACTTATAAAAGATTGCAATGCACATTGTTTAAAAGCTCAATACACACTTGTGACGTGCCGTAGGGTTTGTTACTACAGTCATGAACAAACCAAATACCCTTCGCTCACTACCCTTCTAACCGGCCCTGTCATCTGTCCTGTGTTCTGATCCAGTAGTGGATCCGTCTTCGCCGTACCCCATGGCGTCGCTCATCTTGGCCAGCCTGCTGCCTCCGCTGGTTCTGGCCGTCCTGGTGGTGGCCATGTTCTACTGCTACCGGGTCTACCGACAGCACAAGCTCCACCAGGAGTGGGAGGCCAGCACCAAGAAGCCCAGGCGCAAGGCCAAAGCGGCGGGGCTGGACTGCAGCGACGCCTGCGCTATCATGATGGATGACGACGGGTCGGATAGCAGCTCCACCCACGCTAACAACCTGAACCACAACACAGAGCCACTGCCCATTGAACTGGACATGCAGGTATGTCCTTATACAACTTAGAAGGGGACATAATCTGTTTGCATCAATATGTCATGTCGAGTTTGCCATGTATACGAGTTCTAATAATAATCCTGTTTTTTGTTAACAACTTTTCTTAGCTGAGTTACAAAGTACTTTTGAGCTATATATATACATCAACAGAACGGTTGAAACAATATTAGATTGGTTTCCCATGTGATATACATTTTCGAACCTCCTATTGAAAACGTCGGCCCCTCGCTATTTGAACTTTTGAATTTCGACCATGACCAGGTGGGCAAAGGCCGCTTCGCCCAGGTGTGGAAGGCCAAGCTGAAGCCGACCACGTCGGACCAGTTTGAGACGGTGGCGGTGAAGATCTTCCCCTACGAGGAGTACGCGTCCTGGAAGAACGAGAAGGACATCTTCTCCGACGGCGACCTGCGCCACGAGCACGTCCTCCACTTCCTGACGGCCGAGGACAGGAAGCTGGAGAAGCAGTACTGGATCATCACCGCCTTCCAGCCCAGGGGCAACCTGCAGGTACCACGCCGGAGTCAGAGTCTCCGTCCTTCAGGGAGCGGGGAGGACCGTGTCTAGTACAATAGCAGGCCTGGGAAAGTCTCCGTCCTTCAGGGAGCGGGGAGGACCGTGTCTAGTACAATAGCAGGCCTGGAAAAGTCTCCGTCCTTCAGGGAGCGGGGAGGACCGTGTCTAGTACAATAGCAGGCCTGGGAAAATCGTTCAAAGTGCTTATCGGGTTATTATTTCTCAAAATCTGCCCTCTGGTAGAAACGAAATGTTTACTTTTACAGATTAAATATTCCTATGAAGTCATATAATGAATAAGACGCCTTGTCAATATCCAAACGGTCTTAACATGATGTCCACCGCTCCCCTCCAGGAGTACCTGACACACCATGTGATCAGCTGGGAGGACCTGCGCGTGCTGGGCAGCTCGCTGGCGTGCGGCGTGGCCCACCTCCACAGCGACCACACGCCCTGCGGACGCTTCAAGGTGCCCATCGTGCACCGCGACCTGAAGAGCTCCAACGTGCTGGTGAAGAGCGACCTGACCTGCTGCCTGTGTGACTTTGGCCTGGGACTGCGCCTGGACAACTCGCTGTCTGTGGACGACCTGGCCAACAGTGGACAGGTGAGGCGGAGGAGCCGCTGTCGTCCACTGTCCTGTTTATGTTCGGGCAGGAATGAAATATCTTACGTGATAAGACCAATAAGGGAGTATGTCAAGCTAAAAATATTGACTTTAGTGAATAAGATGAAGGTAACGCAGACTATATATTCGTATTATGTGAAAACAAGCCTCCTGTGTCAATAAACACTTTTAAAGTACATGCAAACCAGTGTTCAGAGAATATGATTCTGAAGCAGTTGTGTGTTTTCACTTCAAGCAGAGAGCTTATATTGTGTTATGACAATATCCTCTGCTTTTCATCCCAGCAGCATTGAAGTGTTATGACACTGTGAGATGTATGCTGGGTTTTTTGTAGATAACACAAACCGTGTTTGTTTTCCCTGTTTCCACTTCTCAAAAGGTGTGGTGAACTGGGTTGACTGATACGATTCATTTCAAAGAGAGGGGGATGGAACGAGGTAGAGTGAGAGGAAGTGGGAGGGAGAGGCAAAATGAGTGATAGAGAGTGAAGGCAACAGAGGTATTGATTGACAACGGATTGATACCTACAGAGAGAGAGAGAGAGAGAGAGAGAGCCGATTATATCTGAGAGAGAGAGAGAGAGAGAGAGAGAGAGAGAGAGAGAGAGAGAGAGAGAGAGAGTTGAGCCGAGGGCAATCAGACAGGTTTAGGCTTCAGTGCCAAGCGGACAGGGGAAGTTCCCCCAGGCTGCTCCCAGCCTCTGTGTCACGTTGTTCCAACTGTTGTGTCTGATTTATGATTCACAGGCTAGACATGGCATGGGGACAGGTGATACGCTGGTGACTCTGAGCTCACTAACTGACACAGACGCACACACGCGCCCGCACACTCACACACGCATATACATACACAAATACACACAGTGAGCGGACTATCAGCCGCCTCCCACCCCACTTTATTTTAGGTGTGGAGGTGTCTTTGAGTATCAAGCATTAGAAGACTGCACAGTACTACAAACAAAGTTAAGTTTGTCAAATTACAATTGTATCTGCCAGCGTGGCAGTTGAACGAATTCCATGAAAGAAGACCCTCTGGCGATTATAGTTGAAAAAAAAAAGAGAAGAAAGATTGAGAGGTTTATTGTTAACCTATGGTTATGGTTCAGTGATGCAATACCAGCCATAAGTCAATGATTGGCAGGACGATGTGAAACTCTCTTCTTCTCCTGCTGAGTGACAGGGTGAAAAGGGTACGAGACAGGGTGACTCAGAGCTCCGCGGTGATGGGGGTGGCTGTTTGTAAGTGTGCCTTCAGGTGGCACCTGTGCGACAAAGATTTAAGACATTGCTCTCCTCAGTGTGTCTAGACATGTGCGTGTGCGTGTGCGTGTGCGTGTGCGTGTGTGTGTGTGTGTGTGTGTGTTAATGTTTAACCTGTGACCATGTCCCTACCATTTCCACATAGTTAATGGAAAAGGTTGCCGTGTTAATGCACTGTATAGACGCAGGCGTGTGTGGCGTCCCAGGGCATGCTGCCTGTATGGCCAGACTAACCCCCCAGGGTCCCTCCCTCCACAGGTGGGCACGGCGCGCTACATGGCCCCGGAGGTGCTGGAGTCCCGGCTGAACCTGGAGAACATCGAGTCCTTCAAGCAGGCCGACGTCTACTCCATGGCCCTGGTGCTGTGGGAGATCACCTCTCGGTGCGCCGCCATCGGAGGTCAGTGGGCACACACACACACACACACACTCACACACACACACACACACACACACTCACTGGCACAGTACTGTTGTAAACTTAGAGTAGAAAATGCCCTTTCCCTATTCTTCACGTGACCTTTTTAATTGTTCCTCGTTTACCTGCTGGAAATCTGCCGCTTTCAAAGGCATCCCACTGTTTACATTGTCGCAGGATACCAAACGGGAGACCGAAATCAGATCCTACACATTCCTCGACCCGGGCCAACACTCAACCCCACAGCCTTCTCTATGTCCAGCAGGGCTGGGTGTTTCTCCCTCCATTGTCCCTGCATGTGTATTTAAAGCAGAGGGGAGATAGCCCTGGGTGACCCACAGCGGCAGGGCCCTGGTGGGTTTCCTGTTTTGCAGCAGGATAGTGTAGGTTTGTGTTTTCAAACAGCAGTGGGATGGTGCCTTACCTCCTTCACCTCCTCCAGCGGCTGGCTGGCTGGCTGGCTGGCTGGCTGGCTGGTGGTTCGGCAGGCGGAGGAATCCGTGGAATGTCTGACATGTGTAGGAGACCATCAGAGCGCTTACGTTGCCCTTCTTTGGGCAGGATAGGAGAGAAAGAGAGAGAGAGAGAGACAGAGAGAGCTGTGAAAATCCTCCGTTTTACCTTTTACCGCCTTGTGAAGCTGGCTGCAGGAAGGCACAGGGTCCACTGTCTGCAGGACTGTGTGTAAGGCAGAGGGTGTGTGTGTGTGTGTGTGTGTGTGTGTGTGTGTGTGTGTGTGTGTGTGTGTGTGTGTGTGTGTGTGTGTGTGTGTGTGTGTGTGTGTGTGTGTGTGTGTAGATATCTGTGTCTGGGTGTCTCATGTTCCCATATAGTCAGTCAGTCAGACAGTCACCTCCCCCACACCCTGCCTGCCTGCCTGCCTACCTGCCTGCCTGCCTGCCTGCCTGCCTGCCTGCCTGCCTGCCTGCCTGCCTGCCTGCCTGCCTGCCTGCCTGCCTGCCTACCTGCCTGCCTGCCTGCCTGCCTGCCTGCCTGCCTGCCTGCCTGCCTGCCTGCCTGCCTGCCTGCCTGTCTCCCAGACACGGATTAGATATAGAGTAGTTGTAGATACTGCAGCTCAGGGCACTTGTCTGGGACTCTTGTACTTTTCTCTCCTACCCCCTCCTCCCCAACAACAACAGGGGCACTACAGGATTGAAATATCCTACCCTGTGGTGAGTTTACCACTCTGTCTCTCGCTCTCTCGCTCTCTCTCTCTCTTTCCTTCTCTCTCTCTCTCTCTCTCTCTGTCTCTCTCTCGCTCTCTCTCTCTCCTTCTCTCTCTCTCTCTCTCTGTCTCTATGTCTCGCTCTCTCTATATACTGTATATATCCATCTCAATGACTCTTCGTCTATATTTCTATCTCTACTGATTATTCATATTTTTTACCTCTATCATATTCTTTTAATTTCTCTCCATATACACATATGCACCCCAGGTACTCTCTTTCTCCTGCTCTCTCCCTCTTTCGGAGTGTTTTGTTGCCATGTCCTGAATTAGCCTGGGGTGCGGCAGAGGCAGAGGCTGGCTGTGCTTGCTGGGTAGTGTTAGTGGAGTGGACAAGGGTTAGGTGGCCAGGGAATGCTTCAGGCCCTGGGGGGAAACCACCGCGGCCAGCAACTGGTCGGCAGATGGTAGGACCGGGGGCCCAGTAGCGGGGCTGGGGGAGGGCTGGTAGCTGGTCGCGGCGCTGGGGGGGTTGGAGAGACACTACAGGCCTGAAGCGAGGGCCGGAGTGAGAACTGGTGATGGTGCTGAAAGAAGGCTAGCGTCAGGTCTATGTTCCTTTGGCAGGCCATGCAGCCGAGAGGCCGGGAGTCGAGCTAGTACAGAGACGGAGAAAGGGAGGATTTGGAGCCTCTTAAGCCACGCCACCCGTTACCATGGGGTGGAATTACCCTAGATTAACATAGCTAACATAGACTACTCCCACTCAGGAAAAGGGAAGCTGTGCCATGTTAAGAGCAGGCCATATGCGGGTGACGTGCCATGCCGTGTTTTGCGAGTCTAGCAGTTTTGGTAGGGATGGTTTGAAACCCAGGGACGAGATTCACTTCTTTACTGATTGGAAAGAACCCAGTAAACTGTCAGCACGAGGGGATCTCGTGCTTCAACGTGAATGTTTTTTAAGCTGCAGTAGACAGGTTTAATTGCTGCTGGTTTCTGTCACGCACACGCACACACACCATTTTTCTTGGTAGTTTTCAGGCTGTCTTGTCGGCTGAAGAGTGGCTTGTTTTAAACCGTAACACTTACTCACAGCAGGCCTGCACAAGTAGCCTGCTATCTACAGTGCAGTCCAGCAGCACAACCCACACTGACACACAATTTCTCTACGCAGTGTACGCTCGCACACACACATGCACACAGGTGTCCACTTTCTGTTTCTCACCCAAACACACACACTCACATCTTGTACACGGTCACACGCAGTGTACACACACACCCAGGCCTCCCCAGCTCAGTGTACACACACACCCAGGCCTCCCCAGCTCAGTGTACACACACACCCAGGCCTCCCCAGCTCAGTGTACACACACACCCGGGCCTCCCCAGCTCAGTGTACACACACACCCGGGCCTCCCCAGCTCACTTACCACACCGCCGCTCATGCTGAAGTTACATTTCACCGGCGTCTTAATGTGTCAGCCGCAACCCCCAACCTCAGGAATGTCTCGTACTCACTGCACAGCGTTGTTTCCCTGGGTGCGAGCGGCAGGGCCCTGCCCGGCCCTGAGAGGAGACGTGCGGCCCCTTGCACCGCGGCCTGCAGGGGCCTCAGGTTCAGACAGCGTGTCCAGCCGCAGAGAGCTCAAGACAGACGGGTAATCTGAAAAGGAAGCTGTCGTAAACCGCTTCCTAACTTGGGACTGGCTGGAAGGGGGAGGGGGGGGGGACTTGGGGCCTCAGTAAGGAGAGAGAGAGAGAGAGAGAGAGAAAAGTGAAAAATAGACAGACAGAGAGAGAGAGAGAGAGAGAGGGAATAAGAGAGAGCACTCCAGGCCCTCCAGTTTTAGGGACATCTGTTCTGAAACCACGGAGGGAATTCTTGACATAGCTTTGCTCTGGTTTGGCCTGCAGTTCCGTAGTAAGCAGAGCCCCCGTAACACACAATGTAATGAGAAGCCAAGTCGCCAACTCTTTGTGGCCCGACAGACTTTATTTCTGCAGCCATATGTGTGTGTGTGTGTGTGTGTGTGTGTGTGTGTGTGTGTGTGTGTGCGCGCATGCGTGCGTGTGTGCGCGCGTGTGTTTGTGGCTGTGTGATTTGTGGGAATTCAGTAGGTCTTCTTATAAAACTAAGCTGAGAGGTCCCAAAGCATTCACAGTCAGAACAGTCACAGTCACAGTCAATTACGATTCATCACTTTTTACATTAACTCCAGACACATGGCAAGCTACCCCAAACCACTATGAAACCAGTCCAGAAAGAAGGAAGCCTCATCCATTAGCATTACACTTCACAACACCAGATCTCTGTGAGCACAGGACTGTAGCGAACCCACTCACAAAGGCTGTTTATTTGACCAGAAAGTAACAGAACTCAGCGGTAGAGAATTCCGGTCAATACCGCTCCTGGCACTGCGGCCGACAATAAGCTGCCCTGCCCTGCCCCTGGGCCGGGCGGGGGCACTCCGTTTAAAACCCTGGAACGGGGGGAAGTTCTACTTGTCCAAAACAGGAAGTGTGGGCTTGTCGAGTCAGCTTCTCTACAGGGTCCTGATCCCAGCCTTTCACTTCCTGTCCGGGGGTTCCACACCGGCCTTCCCACTTCCTATGGGCGAGAGGGGAGCAAGGCCAGAGCTGCAGAAAAGAAGGATTAACTGCTAAAGTGATCAGCACGAAACAAATAGCCTATGCAGTATGTGAGCTTTCATCTCGGCAGAAACACCAGCCAGATTTGCTGCTCTGGGTTTACAAATCAATGATAACAACCCAGTTTAGACAATATGCAAATCATTTGCAAAAAGTGAGCTGCAATGCAAACTCTACTACGACAATCCAGATTATTTCACCATGTGACGGATGCAAATATATGTTCCCATTAAAGTATTAACGGTGCATCCCCTTGTTCTTTTGGCAACTCGACACTTGAATAGCCTGTTGATTGTACTGGTTGGGCTGGCACACTGAAGTGGGTTCTCCATGGTGTCTCAATCACGGTCGATGGTCATTTTGAGACCGGCAGAATCACGGGCTTTTAGAGGGATGGACGGGCTTTGCAGCTGTTGTGAGTTCGGTTTCACGAGGTCTGGAGAACGGCCCAGAACTTTCCTTTTTATTCCCGCTGGCTTCGGCTTTGTGATCCGTACTCTTTCCTCATCTGCGGGTTTCCCCCCAAAAAAAAGAAAAAGAAAATAAAAAGATGTCTAAAAATGTTGAAGTTCAGTGTTGAAAATGGGGTCAGGACCACTGGGGTTGCAACTAATTGGTTGTTAGTGCAGTTTGATTTGTTGATTTAGAAAACAAGCCCGATGTCAGGTGCCAGAGCAAGCTCACCCCTCGCACAGAGGCATCATAAAAGATACAGTACTGTATTTATTTTCTACATATTCAGCACTACTTTGGCCAAACACATTAGGATCTCATTAAAACCAACTGTTCAATGGCTCCGTCGGCCATCATGACATCATAGGGGGGCTGTGGTTTCGCAGTCCTTCATTCCCGACCACCACCAAAGTCCTTGTTTTCATCCATTTGCTATTATCAGAAGAGTGAACTCTGTGAAAGGAAAGCATTATCAACATTTGGACTTATCTGACTTACAGTACCAGATACTGTCAGGTTGGCCGTTGGAGTTCTTATCGGAGCATTGATCCATCTGTTGTGACTGTCTTTGCAGATGTGAAGGACTACGAGCCCCCGTTTGGCTCCAAAGTACGAGAGCACCCCTGTGTGGAGAGCATGAAGGACAACGTCCTGCGAGACAAAGGAAGACCAGAGATCCCCAACGCCTGGCTCAGCCACCAGGTACGACCCAATTATCAGGAATCCACCCTCTCTCTCCTCTCTCGCATGCGCAACAACCTTCACACACACACACACACACACACACACACACACACACACACACACACACACACGCACACACACACACTCACAAACACATAAACGCGAGCTAACCTTTAACTTTAACAGCTTACGGGCAAGAGTAAAAGAAGTCTGCACGTCAGACCTCCATTATCAAAACACAGTGAGAGCGAGAACTACTAGCACTAATAAACCCAGCCACCGCAAACATAGACGGCTGTAAAGAAATGTATATTAGATTCTCTTTCGGTCCAGGATTTTAAAAGGCAAATGTTCCTGTTCTCTGCTGCCCCCTGCAGGGCGTGGCGATGGTGTGCGCCACCATTGAGGAGTGCTGGGACCACGATCCCGAGGCACGACTCACGGCGCACTGCGTGGCCGAACGCTTCGACGAGATCGAGGATGAGACCGAGAAACTCTCCGACCGGAGCTCCTCAGAGGAGAAGATCCCGGAGGAAGTGAAA
Organism: Galaxias olidus; assembly: GCA_026901105.3. Taxonomy (NCBI): domain Eukaryota; kingdom Metazoa; phylum Chordata; class Actinopteri; order Galaxiiformes; family Galaxiidae; genus Galaxias; species Galaxias olidus. The sequence continues at coordinate 41,363 of JAPMUY010011121.1, read as the reverse complement.
ATCCCAGTAGAGGAGGAGCAGACGGAGGAGGAGCAGACGACAGAGGAAGTCATCATAACGGACATCCAGGAGAAAATAACGGGGGACTGCTCTGTGAGCGACGAGAAGTGAGCGAGTTGAAAAGCCACATTTCCCCTCAGACCAGAAGGGGGAGAATGTCAATGCTGGCAATTATGGTAGGTCACTTTGTGACATGATCAGAGTCCAGAGCCACACCCAGTGGGTTACGTTAAGCGGGGGATCTGGCCCCCAAAAGTTGTGCTTCCAAACATTACTCCAATCCCTTTTAAAAGGACTGGAAGCGTTCATAATCTCATCTGCACATACAGTGTTGAGGGTAAACCGTTTTCTTTCCCCCAGGTTTATAAGGTCAATACTGTGTAGCCAATACAATCCAACGATAATTAGGCATATGGCTTTGGGAGAGGACTGGCAATATCATTTTTGTTAACCAAAGACATTAGATTTGCACTTTCTCTAAGATGACTTTGCATAGCAGATGAGTTTTTAATGTTGTCGTGTTGTAAAATATTCCGGGAGATGGTTAATGATTTATATGCAGGATGTATGTGTGCCTTATGTTTAATGAGCCAAAATATTAGCACATATGTTACACTAATGATGTTGTGGAAACACCTCCACATGAGCAGGTATTCAAAAGTGTGTGTGTGTGTGTGTGTGTGTGTGTGTGTGTGTGTGTGTGTGTGTGTCTGTGTGTGTGTTTGTGTGCGCGCGCATGTGTGTGTGTGTGTGTGTGTGTGTGTGTGTCTGTCTGTCAGGGAGGACTGTGCCAAATATATTTAACCCCTTATATGTAAAATAATGTAAATCTGTTTTTGAATAAAGATATTTCTGTATTTACTCATTTACTAAATATTTAGATTATGTTTTCTCTATGATATTGCATGCACTGTACAGTGGAAGACATGTAAAAAGGTTTTATTAGTATGCATTGAGTTTTATTAGTAAGTACATTTAACTCGACCATGACAGGCATATTGTATATTTGACATTAAAATATGTGAACAACTCTTTCATGGTGTAGCCAAGGATCGGTAGCAGAAGTGTTGGACCTACCTGCTGGTTCTACATCTGAGCGTTCAGAGGCAGACAAGTGGAGTTCTGTGGCGAAGTGTTCTGAGCTCGTGATCTATCTCTCCATGGTTCTAAAGCTAAGTGAGTCTGGCAGTGTCAGGGTGTTCAGAGGAGACCCAATGAGAGGGAGCAGGTGCAGCTTGGTGCTGGCCTTGACCCGGTCTGGTCCTATCTACAAGTCCTATAGTAAATCTGACATTCCCCTACTCTTACTCCTGATGCATAAACACTACATACACAATGCATATATACGTAAAAGGGCACAAGATCTGACTGAATGTAGACACAGGCAAATGAACTGCCCTCAGGCTGAAAAGAGGAGAGTGCTCAAGCTTTGGCAGGCAATTGAGCGTACTAATGTTACCCCATTGACCGAGTGTTATCTAGCGTGGTTGTGTTTGTAATGGCAGAGCCAGTGAACGGTCAAAGGGGCGGTAAGGCCAACAGGCCGAGACGGTGGAGGAGGTGTGTAGTACTGAGACCTGTGTGGGGCCAGCGTAGTCAGGACCTACTGTCCTGTCATGACCAGTGTTACTTTATCACATAAATGGACCCTATGGGAGAATTACAATAATCTGAAGCATACAATTACACCAGAGCAGATGCTGGCCATGTTTGCATGCCAGGAGGGGGCAGCAATGAGAACGTTTTGGTACCCAGTTTTGCACACAAACTCACATGCACTGACAGATGTAGTACCTACATATATGTTACATGTGTGCAGGCTACAAACAAACATAAACTTTAAAAGATACACTTCAACACGCTGCTTGCACACAGGTACATAGGAAAAGGACACAAGCTTCTTAACAGCTCTGGTTTACGGCCCTTTATCTATTTTTAATGGAATATCCCCAGAAACCTTTTTATGATTGGCAGTGTGGATTCCTGGAAGCTTTTCAGTATATGTTCTAGGAACAGACCCTGAGAAGTAGAGAAGAAGTCAGGGCCAGTCAAGTTGTTAATTAACATATATGACCTGGATGGGCTTCTTTTATGAGCTTCAAAAATACTACCGTCAGGTTTTTGAAAACCCAATGGCCAAGAATTTGAGGAAAAATGGCAGTAGCGCCATATCTTTTTCACAAGTTACGAGAATAGAAAGTCTCAAGACATCAGAGTTCTTTCTCAACAGCTAATCTTGCAAATATATCCTCTCAGTAATCAGTCACTACTGTAATACTCTTAGAGGTGTCTGCCTTGATCTCACAATGATCTCATTACATTACTATTGAGCCTACCTTTCTTGGACTTTAAGGTAGGCTAGAGCCTTTATAGTAAATTGTTACAATATTTAGTGGAAAAATACTGTATTCATAAATTGTTATCTCACATTATAGTCACTTTCTCTTTTGTTATTTGAGATATCTTATCAGTTTTGTGTCATAAATCCACTTTTGAATATTGTTGCAACGCACTACCATAGAGATACAATTGAATACTTAGTGTTGTATAGCTCAGTACCAGTATTGTTCTATCTCCATGGCACTGACCTTGTGATGGCAGAACAGAACCCTCCCCCCCAACCCCCCTTCAAGAGCTTACACACAAATCATAGGTTGAGGATTTTATTCATGTAAGGAATTATCGAAATTTACAATAATACCTCATTAAACATTTAAACACATCTACAAAAAGTTAGTTACTTATTAAGATACAAGAAAACATTTTTGCGGGAGCTACAATCAGAAGTGGCAAAATATATTCTTTTCTTTATAGTCGTATTATATGTTTTTGCATTCAACATTAACTTTTTCCTACTTCAGTAATAAAAAAGAACTAATTATAAGGCATACATTTCTCATCAAATGACTTGATATTAAACATAAGACACCATCCAAATGGCATTTTAGTCATGCACAAGCACCACTGTAGGAGCTTTTTGACACTACGATAAACACTAAATCCCGAACTACAATAACCAGCAGCTGCTCACACTGGCCTTAACAAAACCAAACTAATACAAGACGCCATCACAAACCAAATGCAAAATGTTGTGTAAGTACATGTATTCAAGTGTTGTAGTAGACTGCCATGTGGATAACGCACTGTAAACAAAGTAAAACAGTCCTAATTCAGATATTTCACAAAAAAAAATCTGAATAAGGACAACATGTTGAAACTAACTTCCAATTGGTATCTGTTGAATGATTCAATAAATGTAAAATGGCATGCAAGTGTTAAAATACGGGGAGCTTAAAAATGAATTAAGTGTTTCTATACACTGTTGTGTATGCCGACTCCACATCTCCCCACATATTTGATATGTATGCACTTCTTTTCCAAGTAAAATGTATAAAGCAAAAAAAGTGTTCTGCTAGACAAACTTGGTCCTAAAGATGTGAAGTATCTGTTTTATAAAAAGTTTTATTGCCATTTTCTACTCCCACTACTGAGCTGAAACGTGCTACGTATTAGAGATAAGAGATAAGAGGGGTAGATGGGGTTACACAGGTAGCAATCACAAGTCCTTCCCCAGACAGTGGATCTCATCCAGCAGGAAGTCAACGTCTTCACGGCTGACTTGCGGGCTGATGATGATCTGTCGGAAGAAGTTGGGTTTTTCCCCATGGGACTGGTAACCCAACATCAAACTTCCCTTCTTCATCATACGCTCTTTGATCACTGGCGCCACCTAGATATGTGTTGGTCACAGAACAAAACTTTGCGTAAACGCAAGTGATATTGCCATCCTCTACTGCTAGTTAAGCATATGTGATTTTCATGCATCCTTCATGCATGTCTCAATTAGCCTTCCAGGACTGACCTGACTTGTTTTATACACACACACACACACACACACACACACACACACACACACACACACACACACACACACACACACACACACACACACACACACACACACACACACACACACACACACACACACACACACACAACTTAATAGTGTTTTGTATAGTCTAAGCTGTTTTCCTTGACATGGGGGAGCAAGCCACCCCATTCGAAGAGAGATATTATCAACTCACCAAATGGATCTTCTCCCAGTATTCAACGCTGTCTGGCTTTTCCCTCATGCTCGGTGGGACGTACCAAAAGCACACATTGGTAAATTCAGGCTGAGGGTTCAAAGGTACAATGAGGTAAGTGTGTGGTAAGAATTTGAACATACTAAAAACAGATAATTGCTACTTTATCTGGTGAGGAGAGTCTAGAGACGACTTGTCTGAATTTTCTGGTTATCTAGTGCTGTTAGAATTTACCTCCATCACAAGACGAAAACCATCCCTCTTTTTGATCTCCTCCGTAAGGTACCTACACATTCAGAATAGAAAAAGAGGCACGTCAGTTTAGGCTTCATCACAATTGGGCATGCAGCACTAGGACTGCAATTACACACACCACCACAAGAGAACAGTGTTTAACAGCTAAACATATCATTAACCTCGTCACAGTGCCGTATCAAAGTGTGTAACCACCTGCCAGGATACAATAATAATCTATCGCTGGAGCCTTAGTTGAAGTTGGCAATAGATGACAATTATAAATAAAATGCACTACGGGAAAAGCTATCTACATTAGAGATAAGATAACAGCTGAATGTCGGCCCCAGGTGACCACAAAAGAAAACTTGCAGCATAGGCAATTAGCTTTATACCCTCTTGCTATCGCTCCCTCTCTCCATTTAGATCTGTATCCTTCTGTCGTTCTTGATATCTCTCTCCATGACTCCATCCTCAACCACGTCACGCTCTACCTGTGTGTTGGTTTCAAACGGACCCAGAGGTTAAAAGGACTGAAGGTCTCAAAGAGACCAGGTCAGGGATTAAACGTGTTAAAAAAAGACACTCGATGCTGTGACCAAGTCTAAAAACCCTTCCTTTGGTGTAACCCTCTTGGATTTATAATACCGCGAGCTGGGGAAGTCTCAGGGTGGCAGGTAGCCTAACGGAAGAAGACATGCTAGGTTGAGGCGCCAGGCGTTTCTGGGAGCCGCAGACTGACCTGGCCAAGGCTAGGGCCCGGTCCACCCGCTCCTCCAGCCCCTTGGTTCCCAGGGCCTTCCACATGAGCCAGAAGCGGAACGCGTCGGCCTTGCGGCCGCACTGGATGGACTTGTCGCCCGTGTCGTAGCTGACGTCGTAGAACTTGTCCTGCTGGAAGAGATAGGAGGCATGGGCGGAGTGGCACCGCTGCAGCAGGCTCTGGAGGAAAAGACACCACCGAAAATTATTATCCAACCGCTCGACAGACCAGACAGGCATTTTGTCACTGACTCCAACCACTACTCTTATCGAAGGCCTTTGGTTTACCTACAAAATCTCTGATAGCAAAGTGAAAATATGGGTTAGACTACAAACGGGTAATCCACATTGTCAGATTACTACATTACAAAGGACATGCACAATACTAGGGAGAGAACTGCTTATGATTGAAATGAACCAAACGATTCCCGTGCACGTTGCACTCTTTCACCAACAGTGGTCAAAGTAAACCCGACTGAAAGGGCACAATGAAACTACACGGAAACAAATTGTCCAGCCTTTCATGCTGATGGACGAAATGGCTACTGTTCAAGTTGAACCAATTCAGCAACTATGAGTGAAAACCCAAGCCCACACAAAGCAGCTCACCTCAGCTAGCCTCCACGAGGCAACGTGAAAATGCAAACGGGGCTTTGCACACAGTTGACAGAATACTGGTGGTGTCCTGAACAGAAGGTGATTTGTCCAGCCTTTGGCCACACCAGAGTATATCTATGTTGCTGGATCAACATGGGGTGGGGATAAGAGACTCAAGAGGTGAATGTGCACTCTGCCCTTCAATCTATCTTCAGTGGTGTGTCGACTTCTGGCACTTACTAAAGTTAGCAATGTTGGCCCTAGTTAATTACTTGGCCCCAAATTGAAATGTGGCCTTAATTGCGCTTCACAAACTGTCAGATGAGTTACACCGAAGGAATTAAAACGGTGTCCCATTTTAAAACAAAGGTCATGCTGTCTCGCAGGTTGCGACAGGTAAATTGCTTTTGCATCAAGTCAAGCAGTATTTTATTTCAAATACAGCAAATGTATTTACTTTCAGACTGGGTTCTTTTTATTACCGTTCTGTTGCGAACCAAAAAGGCAGAGCACTGCAGACCGGCCATCAGCATCTTGTGAGGATTCCATGCCACTGAGTTAGCCCTTAGATACAAACAGATGAGCTTCTGTTTATGTACTCACAAGTGGTCTTCGGTACGAAAAAAACAAAACTTTGGGACTACAGTTGTAGCTAAAACTACAGCGGTCAATTCCAATATTTTATATATTTCTCAATGCCATACACTCAATCCGTCAAGGAAATGAACCGGATAGAAAGCCGAGCATTAGCTTACCTGTGGATGCCTTTCAGGAGGTGTTTGTGCTTCCTAGACACCAGCGCCCCTCCTCCCCAACAGGCCTGAGCAACACCAAGACAAGGGGGACATAGGAGAGGAACAACATGATGGAACGAATGAATGCGAGACACACATGACCAACATCCTGCTCCTCTGTGGATCCGGTGCACTCACGTCCACATGTAGCCAAATATCATGTCTCTCACAGATGTCAGCAATCTCGTCCAGTGGATCAAAGGCCCCCAGTACAGTGGTGCCAGCTGTGGCATTCACCATGAAAGGCACCGCCCCCTAGTCATAAAAAAACATACAGGCGTGTTTCATTTCACCCAACACAGACAAGTGTAACCATCCATGTAAAAAACACATAGATCAGAAACGTGGTCATATCAGTTTTGTTTAATCAATCTGCTTGATACAGAAGACATTTTTTTAGGGGTCTTCTGAACACAAATAAACGTGTTCTTAAGGGTAACCTTCTAAATCTGCACACGCTTCTGCATTGAACCCTACAGTACACGACACTTATCAGTCCACCCATGCTCACTTCAAGTTTAGCAGTTTTTATTTGTTCCTCCAGCTCCACAGGAATCATCTTCCCTCTGAGACACATGAATGAATACATAAATCAAAGGGATAGAAGAATAGATGAAGGAATAGACGGCGGAATGAATGCAGTTGATAACAAATTGGCTTTGTGAAGCAGATTCATTCATTAAGAGTGCAAACATTCAAATTCAGTGAAAGTCAGGTAGGAATACATTCTTTTGAAAACGGAATGAAAGGTCACGTCTGGCCTACTCTTTGTGGACACTCATAGCAAGAGTAATCGATGAGGGTAGTGGTAGTCACAATACCTCTTGTCGGATGGGACAACGTAGACATTCTTGGTTCCAATCCCCATGAATCCGGCTGATTTGGCAATGGAGTAGTGGCCCTAAAGAAAACAAGAATGCACAAGTAGGAAAGCTGAATGTCAATGAATTAAGGTAACACATTAAGACAGTAGATTAAGTCAGCAATGCACCAAGGCTTATACCCCACACAGTGGCAATTATAAAACCATTATCATGCCAGTTAAGACAATAGCTTCACGGTATCAGTTAGAAAAACGCCCTTAAAGTAAAATTCATTATCATCTCTTAAAATGTCTTATCAAACAGTAAAGCTGATAAAATACACCCATTAAGAGCTCTTTAACTACAGTACTGAACTGAACTGACTACGTGTTGAGTGTCAGCAGCCTAACGACAAAAGAATTTGGCAGATTGGAAGGAAAATCAAAGTGTGTGTCACGCCTCATCTACACAACATAGCGCAAGCAACATATTTACTCACACAACAGATAGGCTGCAGGTCAGGTTAATCATTTATTTTTTAATCGACTATCGCTACTGCCCACGTGGAATAATGGTGGGAGATCAAACATATCCAATGGCCCATGCTCAGTCTACCAAAGAGCTCTAGTGAAATGGTGTGCGGAAATGTCCTACCTCCTGTGAGGTGAACATAACCAGGCGAGGGTACGCAGACAGACCCTCTTCTTTAAGATCAGGACAATGCTGGTACCTGGCCAGGTTCACGCCGTACATGTTGGATACCGAACCGCCTGGATAAAGAAAACACAAAGAACGGCCTTTACTACAACATTTATGATTAAACCGATATTTTATACCATCCTATATGATTTAATTTGAATAGAAATTGGATTTCAATAACCATTCACTAACTTGGTCATCTATCTATTATGTATACCAAGTGAAAAGGCGATGGCGGTTCTTTAGTTATAATGCAGTACCTGGGCTAAATATTCCATCGCCACCTTCCTCCCAGCCAATGAACTCAATCATTTTCCTCAGAACCACTTCCTCAGTCAGGACAAAGACTGGGGCCACCTCATAAGTATAGCTGAAAAACAACAAACAAATGTTTGCATCAGGACTTTGGGATTGATTTGGTTTATCTGACATGACTGTGTTTAGTATTTTAAGCATGAACTTTGAGAGTGTACGCACCAACTGTACATTTACTGGCCAATCACATCCCTGTTAATGTTTTTTTGACTACAGTCATGCATGCATGTGTATTCTGTGTTTATAAAACATTGGTTCACTACTCAGACAATTTATTAAACTAGTATAATACAACATAATGTAAAAAAAATTTTTTTAAAGGTTACCTATATCTAAAATGTCTGTTTTGCGCACTTGTTCATGTTCGTTGTAGGGAATTACAATTGAAATGGCACTACCTGCATAAAACAAAGCTTAAGAAAAGAACTAAGTTGAAGAGTAGAGTGCGAGAGTTACGCACACGCTGGGGTTCATAGTCTCAGTGATGAATCGGCCCACCAGAGAGTATGGGTCCAGCCCCGCATACAGCTGGTTGAAGAAGCGAGGGTGGCCTGTTGATGCAAAATCACATCGAGGATCAGATTAATTGCAGTACCGCAGTGCTTAATTAGTACCTTGTGATATGTTTGTGCATATATGCCATTTCTTAGCATAACCTTAAAAATACGGGTTCAGTTAACGTAACCATGGCCATTGTAATGGATAATTTCAATCTGACAGAAAATAACCAATTAATGAGAGGGAGAAACCATGAAAAGATCAAGTACAATTTTATTGATGACTACAGAGTCTGAGTCAGAGTCTGTACACAGAGAAAATACTACCGTCAGATCAGTCAAACAACATAGCAAGTTCTGATTAGTTGACAAGGTTCTAATGAGTATATAGTTCGATAAAATAAACAATCATTTCATTGGACAAGATGGATCACATGTTTATAATCAGCATATCTAAAGACACGTACGCAGGAAACTAAGACATGACTTAATGTTATGACTTAAGACACAAACTTCTAGCCTTCAGTGTCTCCAAAAGGCACATATGGATCAGAAGTTCATAATCAGCATATCTAAAGACACGTACGTAGGAAACTGTTCATAATCAGCATATCTAAAGACACGTACGCAAGAAACTAAGACATGACATAATGTTATGACTTAAAACACAAACTTCTAGCCTCAGTGTCTCCAAAAGGCACATATTGTCTCTTTGGTGACCTGGCCTTTGCTCTGACCGTCCCCTCACCCCTGAACCACATCCCAGGCTGGAACATCCGCTAGGATGCCCAAATTTGACCACAACACTATGTGTGAATAGCCACTGTTTGAGCACTCCTCTTAAATGTAAGCCTTACACTACTAGAGTGATTTGAGCTACCTTACTCCCGTGGCGTGACACAAGACACTTGGTCAGCCACTGAACCGGTTCTCCCTCAAAATCTCCTATTTTGGTCCCATTTATATTGATACTCATGACTGGTGCCAGGTTTCCCTGCCAGCTGCTATTTTAGGGTCAGAAAGTGATCTGCAGGGCAAGCTGCTGGGGCCAGCTGGATTACAACTCTTCCAGTAGAGTTCATGAGGAGTAACTAGGTGAAACAGAGTTCCGTTTGGTACGGCTTGTGGGCTGGCAGGCATTTTGACTGGAACTGACATTCAGCATTTAGTTTCTGATCACTAATATTGCATATTAGTGGGAATACTTCATCCCACCAGAGTTTTGTCATTCTTAGCAATTTTCTTTTCTTTTATTATTTTATTTCCTGTTTCCTTTAATGGTCTTTTGTTCTCTTCCTTGTATGCTTTTCTGCTTGCCTCGTGTAAAGCACATTGAATTGCTTGTGTGTATGAAATGTGCTACACAAATACAATGTATTTCATCATTACACTGGCCTCTTGTTTGGACAATGGTATAGTATGCTTAACCCCCTCTCAATCAATCTCAACAAAGTCTTAGCTTTCAAAGATAAGATTAAGATTTTAGTTTATTTCCCAGGTCTGCTAAATGTTGAAGTTATTTTATTTTTAATTGCTTGCTCAATTCAACTTCAAAGAGCTCTTTGAACGTTTAGTCTGGACAGCCAGGGTAAAGTACTTAAAAGTGAAGATTGAAAGGTTTGTCTGGGCTGGAGTGGCATACCTGTCTTGACGCTGTATCGAATGGCGTCGCGGCAGCGCTGCAGGACTTTAGACTGGGCTTCACCTCCTTCCCTCAGCTCCAGATCCAGCAGCTCTTTCAGTGACTCAGGGGAACGCCACTCACACACCTGCCCAGAAAGGAGACAGAGGATTTGTTTACTTATAACAGTGTCTAACTAATCTGAGACACACACTACAGAAAAGTACCAATAAACGTTTGAGATTTGTCTTTATTATTTTCAATGTTTAATTAGTTATGTTTAAAACGCATGCTTTATTTAGTCTCGGTTGATTATTATTATTATGTAGAACTCAAACCATTTCAAGAATCTCAAAGTTTTAATAACGCATGCCCTTAATATTTTTAAATCCATTAAGCAGACTCTGTGTCATCGTCCCTCTCTACCTTTTCTTTAAGGTCGGTGCCCTTCATCACTGCTGCCTCCAGGATGATCTGCATGGCTTCCTTGAGAAAGTTCTCAGCTGCTTGTAGGTCCAGTGTGGGGCCATTCAGAGCCACGTTGTCCACGATCACTGGGGAACCCTTCTCCTGAGGACCTGCCACGGGAGCATGGTTCTCAGTGGTGGTCTCTCCTAATAAAATCAGAATAAGTATCTTATCAGTGTAAAGACACCTAAGTTAGCTGTGACTAAACTCTGACATTATCATAAAAACAAATAAAAGGTTTTACAATAATAGACATATTGATTGTCATTGCTGGCATAACGTGCTTTGGATAGTAAATGGAGATGTATCAGGTACTTCCTTTTGCCATTGTGATTTTAGTACATTTATAATGCACAATGCCAGTATGTCACATGGCAACCAAATCGGGTGCCTAAACGGGTATAGCGACAAAGAATGTCGGAGCAACGAACCTGATGCCCAAGAATGTCACAGGGTAGTTAGAGAAGTGTACAAGGAGAAAGAATTGCAAGTTCATTTTAATAGATTCAAGTAATAGAGGCCTACATAAAGGCAATATCATTCAAAGTGGAAAGAATAACCACACAAATCTACAAGCAAAGTTGAAAAAGTAATCCACAGATAGTTTGTTTTAATTTGATTTATTATTTTGTGATGAAGACTGTCAAGACAGGAATTTGTAATGCCTGTCATATTTTTCCCTTTCATACATGTCCCACTGTATAATTTAACAACCTATTCCAGGCACAGGCAATGCTTGTACAGAGGCGTCCCGCTCGAACAGCAGCGTACAAACGAACGCTTGATCTGGGATAACCCCATCCCCCCAGCAATCTACCCCCTTGCATGATGTAAATTGTATCCTTATATTGGTGAGTAAAAACTTGCACACAAGTGCACTGGCAATTCATATAATGATGCAAATTGACAGAATAGCATATGGTCTGTATTATAATCACCTTAAAGATTGTTCTACGTAAAAATCTTCAAGCGAAATGCTGCTGTCGACACCCGACTGCTAAAATAGCATCTCAGGGACTATGCATGATTCTACCTTGGCAGACAAACTCCAGACAACTTGCGCGAATCCTTCGGCGAACAAATGAAAAATGTTTTTAATCAAATAAAGAGAGGCTTAAACTCTGTTTAATTAAAAAAAAAAAAAAACAGCAACTAGAACCCACTGAAATCATAATACTATTTATGCAAAGACCTAAAATTGGTTGCCAGATTGCCAACAGGCATTAACAAAAGGGTTTCTGACAAAAAAAAGTCTATACCTACCCTTCAAAAGTCTATCCACTGTAGGTGCCATAATTGCGCGATGGAAGTTTGTATCAGCTTCAATTGTTCACAAGAAGTGCACTAGAGGCCCTCCCCTATTTATAGAAAAAGGTCTCTCCACAAAATGACGTCAAGTTAGATGCCATAGGGATGGAAGTGTCTGAAAGAAGCCCAACAACACGAGAGGCGGGGCAAAATTTTTCACTTACGATGCCCACGATATTGGGCCTACACAGTACGCATGATGTCTGAAAATAACCTATTAACCTACAGTCAATAGTAAACTTGCATTGCTTAAATTTAGGGCACAATGCATTAATACTGTTTTTATAAATATATAGTGGCGCCTTGGTTTTATTAGTTCAACGAGCATTAAACCGTTTCTCATTTCAAGGCGTGTAACTTCGGAGGGGCGGGGAATATGCAAACGTTTTCTTTGCATTAGCCAATCGGAGACTTATTTAACATCCGAACAGCGACATTCCTTACTCCATGGCAAATTTTACTCTCGTCCTGAAAGGCGCTGCTAAAGGAAATTTACTGGGAGAGGGCAATCGGTCTCAGATCGAAGAACTTTGACTGTAATAGTGGTGGGCGAAGTGCACTCACCTCTTTGTTGAGTCAAACTACAGATACCCCTGATTAACCTGGCAAGCGTTCCCCAAACCCATAATAGATAGCCTATGACTACTATTGAGTCTGCTGACTCCCTTCTATCAGTACTTTTCCACGGAGACAGACAGGCGACTGATTAACTCCTTGCTGGTTGGATTCTGCAGCCTCAGAGAACAGATGACGATGATGAGCACTTACTTGAGAGAGTGAGACGGGTGAAGGGGTCAAAGTGGCACATTTTCGTTATTCTCGAATTTCAATTCATTATTTGTTTATGGAATTGGTATTCCCGGACATGTCTTTGCACTCCACGTTGTCTTATGAGGTACTGGACAACTGGACTGAACCCTTCGATGTAATGTTAGTCAACGTGGCCCACATGAATATCAAAAACAATTTAGAAGTGATTGTCAGTGGTTTTAAAGCAGTGCAGACGTCGCGAGTGTGTAATTTAGCGCCACGAAACCTTTACTAATTTAATCATTCCCTTTTAGACAGTAAGACATTTAACATTAGTATTTAACTAACATCAATCATCAAAATCAAACCCACTAAATATAATATGCTGTTTGCTGTGATGCATCAACAATGTGAAGATAAACACACGCTTAATTGCCTTAAACTTCTATTTTATTTTTTTCTTATGAACAGTAAATGGACATTTCACCCTGCACTGTGCTGCAACTCAATTACCTGTCATAGGGCGCTGTCATGTGGACAAAAAAAGCACTACACTTCAGAGGGATGGACAGATTAACTAGTGTTCTTCCATAATTTCTGATGACTACTCTATACAGTATAAACCTATACACACAAAGGAGATTTTACTCTTTCAAGGTACTTCTTACACGAAATATATACTCCCTGAAAATAGTTCCTGAGAGAAATACATATTGTATTTCAAAAGCTAAGAAATCTGAATAAGGGAGTTTTGTATGATTCAGAGTTAGACTGCAAAACAGCGATAATAGGTTTACATCAACATGTTATCAAAAGAGAATCGCCTGAGTGTGGTTTAACACCCAAAAAACTTCTTACCACAAGCACCATCCTGTGTTTTGATGACTATCTCTACATGGATCTCAGAGATGTCTAAAAAAAGAAAATACGCACCAAAACGTTGATTCATTCACAGCTTGTGCTAAACTGTTTATGGAAGTGAATGGTTGATTTTAAACTTTGTTTCTTTTCAGCCTTTAGGTGCTTTAGAAGGCTGTAGTGCTTTTTTGTGTTCTTCCTTGAACTGACTCCAATCCATTTATAACAGGCACAAACACAGTGTCCTTCTCCTCTACCACAAAATACCTTAATGTCACCTTGTAGTGTGTGGGCTCACTTGGCAGGCCATGGAGTGGAATTTAAATTAGACAGTTAATGTAACACTATACAGCATTGGGCCTAAATACCTGCATAAAAAGTCACATCTCATCTGCATTCTCTCTTCTTTTTTATAAGAATGTTTGTTAGTTGACTGATTGTAATACTATATTATTATTTTGCCACTAAAGTAAATCTAGCTGAACCCCTTCAATCTTTTTTTCTGTCGTTAGTGCATCAGTGAATTTAGTGATTTGTCATTTTTCTTACCCTAAAAGCAACAGAATCCTTCTGTCAGTCATAGTGTAACAAACAGCTTTGGCTTTTGATGACTGGCTGAAAGTGTACCATTGGACACAAAATAACGTAAAATCCAAGTTTGAGGAAGGGGTTTTAAAATAGCATTTACAATTGATAATTCAAACCCTCACCCTTCTGGAAAGCTAACCATATGGATTCAATTTCATAATGCGGCACTAAGTGGATTAGGTAGATGCGAAGTACCAGCAGGGAGACAGAATTTAGATATGGTAAATGCACCAAATACATTTGTATAGAGGAACGTACTCAGCCAAATGTTAATCAGATAAATTCAGTAATGGGAAGTATTTGTACACAAACAAACAGACAGACAGACAGACAGACAGAGACAGACATACACACACACAAAACTTATATACACAATAGTGGCACTATTTACATAAAGAAACTATACAGGCTATAGTGTCACCATTTACATGAAGGAACTACACAGGCAGTGATCTATCTATGTCCATTCGTTTACCCTTAATGCATCTAGAAGTCACAATCTCCAGACTACAGTTAAATGATTTGACTTGGTTGAGCTGGATGCCAATATATAATGGTCATCCCCTAGCTGCTGCCGGATCAATTATCTTAGCAATTAGCAATATCTGATAATATAGGTTTTGTTCCATAAGGCGTAACTATAAAGTCATCCACAATATCAAATCAAATCAAATCAAATCAAATTTATTTATATAGCACATTTAAAAACAACACACGTTGACCAAAGTGCTGTATAGGTATAAACACATAAAATATATAAAAACAACAAGTGAACCATTAACATAACAATACACACAGTGCAAAAATACCGGCACCATATCATGACGTACCGAAAGCCAAGGAATAAAAGTGTGTTTTGAGCCTGGATTTAAACGAAGCAGTAGAGGGGGCAGCTTCGACAGAGAGTGGAATGCTATTGCATAGTCTAGGGGCAGCAACAGAAAAGGCCCGGTCGCCTCTGGTCTTCAGCCTAGACCGTGGGACAGCTAGGAGTCCCAGGTTAGATGACTTGAGGGACTTGGAGGTAGAATAGGGGGTTATGAGGTCTAAAATGTAAGCAGGGGCCTGCCCATTAAGTGCTTTGAAAATGAAGAGGAGAACCTCGATTCTGAACCGCACAGGAAGCCAGTGGAGAGTGGCCAGAATCGGGGTAATATGTTCTCCCTTCCGGGTACCTGTTAAGAGTCGGGCAGCAGCGTTTTGGACCAGTTGCAGACGGGCCAGGGAAGACTGACTAATGCCGGTATACAATAAATTACAGTAGTCTAGACGTGTGGATATGAAGGCATGGATGACCTTCTCAACATCTTTGAATGAGAGGAATTGATTTTGACAATGGTACATAGCTGGAAAAAACTGGCTTTTACTACTGCATTTATCTGCTTGTCAAACTTGAAGGCGGAATCAAAAATCACAACAAGGTTCTTGACATGGGGTTTAACAAGGGAGGATAGGTTGCTTAGGCTGTTGGAAATCCCTTTGATTTTGTCTGGGGGCCAAATAGGACCACCTCAGTCTTACTCTCATTCAGCTGCAAGAAATGTTGAGCCGTCCAGCACTTGATGTAGAGTCGTATGCAGACTTAATGATGAAACAAATAGTAGCTTCCCTAATTCCTGTTAGTCACAAAACTTTTCAAATTTAAATTGTGTGACTAATACAAAGGCGCTATGATCCATTCAAGTTTATGTTCATGCCGGCCCACTATCTGATAATTTTGTAACTGCATCAGTTGGGTCGATTGGTTGGAGTTCTGACAACTGACTGAACTGCTCGTGTTCCGCTGGCCTTGCAGTATTTCCAAACATTATTCATTTATTTAATTGGCTTGTGGAGAACAGCGGTCCTGCGTTGTTTATATCTAATAGGCTCTTTCCTTCTGTCAGTTACCGTCTTTCATGGATGACCATTGGTGCATTTCATTATGATGGATCATCGTCTCCATATCCTGCGGATATTGGAACTTTATGTTATCCCATTGGTTTTAGCTTTAGTCTGTCTTGCGTAATTCTTGCTCTGATTGGATCGAGTAGCACTCGTTAACCCGCCTTGTTGTACCTGTCTCGCTGTGACAGGCTGATCGCTCTTCCTGCTATCCTCTTTACTCCCGCCCCTTTATCCACTTCCAAGGAAGAAGGAACTGTGTTGCATGTGTCACAAGTGTGCAGCAAACCCGGCTGCTATGTGACTGTAGCAGAACTTCATTTAATTTTGTGTTAAGAAATCAAGGGCTAGACTTTAATGATATAGTTTAACCTGGGAAAACAAAAAAAGGTGCCTTTGGAAGGGGCGAAAGGGGCTTCCGAAGTGGAGCGTGGCAGAAAGGGGGGCTTTCTTTCTTGTACCATATACCCGGGCCCTAGTTTCAACGGGACTGACGTAGAATATGGCGGAGCACTCTGTTTCCGACAACAAACTCAAAACCTCCTCTAATATTGGAGCATCTTACTCGGGAAATGGTCGGACCAGCACCGCGGTGGCAGAGGGAGTCGGCAGCGGCGCTCCGGCTCTCTCGGGCGGACTGGCGCAGCCAGCGGGGTGGCAGTCCTTGTTGTCATTCACCATTCTTTTTCTGGCCTGGTTGGCTGGTTTTAGTTCAAGGCTGTTCGCTGTCATTCGATTCGAGAGCATCATACACGAGTTTGATCCTTGGTGAGTATAACACCTGCAGCATGGTATTGTTATTTTGTGTATTATTATTGCATTATTGGGGAAAGTCAAATGTACGTACGTCTGGATGACTACCACTTAACCGGGGAAACGAGCTGTGTAAGAGCGGTTCGGTTTTTCGTCATATCCCGGCTATTTGTGCAACATATCAACCAACTGAGTAAACTGTTTTTGCTGTAGTTTTATTTCATGTGTAGTTATACACTGCTGTGAAATATTGAATTAGACATGCGTCAATAATTATAATACACAACCAACATGCAGCTATAAATTTAAGTTTTTGAGTTTTGTCTCAGTTATGGAGGCTAGTGGTGGGGGGCACGGGGGGTGGCCTAGAGCGTCTCGCGCACTTGAGCACAATAGAGGAACAATGGTGAGATGGTTGTATGACACCGCGTGTTGATCCCGGAACGATAAGAAGACTACTTATAGTGTAACTTTTCAATGGGTATTGTAAACTGCTTTCTAGTATTCATTAGACATTGCATTTAGTGTCAATAGATTTGCTTTAGCTAAACCGCCACAGTTGCTTAACAATGAATGAGGTACAGCCTGCAGCTTCTCTGCGCACCCATTCATTCAATAGCTGAAATCTGCCCCTCTGCATATTATTTAGGTCAAGTATAGGGACCCGTATTCCCTTCCTCAGACAAATTATCCCAGACAGAGTTGTAGGTTGCAAAACCATACTACTCTGTAATCAACCTACAACGTGGGTAGTATTACTCATCAGACTTTCACTTGTAGCTGATACTTCCCTAGTTTGTTTTTTCATAACTGCTACAGGCCACTAGCTGATTCTAGTGGTCCCTGGTGAGTAGGGGAAATATTATCAGGCTGTGGCAGTACTACTAGACTAGTTTGTATCATCATTTGTCATTTTCCATACATGTCACATTTAACGGTCCGTCTTGCCTCCAGTTTAGCCAGGCTGATGGCATCCGCGGTACTAAAACAAGGTTTGGAAACTGTCTCAAATGGCTCTAACTCTTAAGGTGGCTATGTTATGGTTACAAAATCTCTGCATTAGTAGGAGCTAATGACTTTGTACTTGTATGTGAAGGGTCGAATATGGACAATAGTCTTCACACTGCATTGTGTAGTTAGTTGTCATTTGAGATCTCATTGGGAGACTATGCCAGCCCATTGAACCCATCTGACCATCAGATTGTAAATTAGTTTTTAAGATTCTCTTTATCTAAATTATATCAATTTAACTCTTATAGAATTATATTTGTAGAGTGTTGACCACCCACAGCTAGATTTGTTAATCATCTCCCAGGTTGATTTTGCTAAGAATTCACCACAAGGTGATTGTGCTTCAGAAGGTTTCTTTTTAGAGGCTACCATCTTATTGCCTTTCCTCCAGCACTTGTTGCATCAGTGTTTACAGCAGCTGCCACTTTTAATTATTCAGTGACAACCACCATCACGGATCAAATGGATTGTTTCATGTCTGTCTTCAGATGCACCTAGCATTCAAACTAAAAATGCCCCACAGCTAGGAAACCTCCTGGGGTCGGCCAGCAGGCATCCGCCTCAAAAGTCTGCTTCTATTACCAGTCCTGTTGTTCAGAATCAGAGTCAGAGTCACCTTAACGCGCCATGGCACATTACATGCAGTAGGAATGGTTTCTTGCTGATCTTTGTGCGCGTGGCCCCGGACCCAAAACAGTATAACAATGTTGTCTGCTGACACAATGTGACATGCGACGGGACAGGAGTCACGGAGTGAGAAGCCTCAAGGCGGGGCCGACAACGGCATACCAGAAACCGCTAATAGATGGATGCAGGGGAAAGCTGTTGCCATGGTCCACTGAGTGACCAAGTGAACATCCTCCCTGTTTGATCCCACTGGCTGGTACCATTTAAGAGCTTAAAGTGTAAAGGAAGCCGCCCACAGCAATTAGCCTAGCGTGGATACCAGTTTTATATGTCAACGTATTACCCCAATAGGTCCTATGCTGTAGCACGTGCTCCTCGTTTTACCACCGGGCTGCTCTTATGAGCTTGCCGTGAGCCTGTTCCGCTGGTGTCATTTTTTAACAGCACACCTGTCAGTAGGCAAAGAGCCTAGTAATGATCATACTTATCACCTTGTGATGGAGGATATGCAATCTCCTTTCTGTTGTTTTGTCAAGTAGTCTTCACTCTCGACCAGAGCTCTCTCTCTCAACCTTCTTTGATGTTGGCGTATAGAAAAATCCTATATTACATATATTCAGTGTAATTGGCAGGAATGGGAAAAGCTGAAGCTAAGTGCGTGTGCACTTTTAACTTTACTCAGTGCCATTAGTTCAAAGAAGAATGTGTCCTTAGACCACGTTGACGTCACAAGTTTGTTCTTGCTCCTGGTTTCAAAGGGATTGATGGAGAATGAGAGAGGAGAAGGGGAGTAGAGGTCTCCTGCGGTACTATCACAGACATCTGGTTGCTTTCTGTGTCTCTTTCGCTTTCTCTCTCTCTCTCTCTCTCTCTCTCTCTCTCTCTCTCTCTCTCACTCTGCTGATTCTTTAACGTCTCTTTTCTCTTCCTGGCTCGTTCACTCTCTTTCTCTCACTCTCTTTGATGTGTTCTTTGATCGAGGCTTGTTAATATTCTTTGGGAAGAGTTAGATGGAAGTATGACTTTTGACAGTGAGGACGGTCAGTCAGTGTTCGTGTTGGTATTAGTCTTGTTGTGAGGACGGCCTAATCAACCTGCCATCAAGTATTTTCTTACTCTGCGATACGACGTCCATAGCACCAAAGCATTGCGGTGCAGCTCCTAAAGATATTAGAACAAACGGCCAGACACCATAGCATCCAGATGTCAAATATTTGTTCAGTGTTTTTCCATGTTTACCTATCCCAAAGTACCTGTCAACCACATCTTTATAAAAGTGTGTGTGTGACAGAAAGTACCTCCACATCATTCACTGTGAAGCCACCATCCTGCCTGTTCATCTGTTCACACAGTGGCTGAGGCCGTCACCCAGCAGTCGGCTGGCCCTCACACATCCCAATCGCTCTCTCTCCGAGAGCATGTTTTCACTTCTCTAACCAACAAAAGGGATTCAAGGCCTGCCTGAGTCACTTGCCATAATTCCCTCTGAAGTGATTTTTTTTTCCCCTATCCTCTTCAGCGAAGAGTTCAAAAGCGCTGAGGCGAGGAGGTGAAACGCGACTACTGGGACCGAACAGAATGGAGAGCCAGTGTAGGTGTGTCTGGCTCCTGTCTGATCTGCCGGCCGATTTGTGGGAGCGGGAGCCGCGGCACCGGAGTCGTTTTGGGGCCCCCCTGCCCGTCGTTTCCCTTTGGAGCGGAGCTCAGCTGTGTTGACAGCACAGCACAGGGCGGAGAGCCAGGGACCAGGGAGAAATGACTTAATACAAATGAATTAGAGTTGACCTAGAAAAAAACTGCCGTCATAGAGACAAGTCTGCGCGGTCTTATATGTTGGCTAGCTGAATGACAGAATGATTACAAAACCGTTTCTCTATCGTTATGCTTAATACTAGGCCTAGCCTATATTATATCAATATCTACCTCAAACTCATAATTAAGCAGGTGCTCCTGAAGTTTTCCAATTGAATCTGTAATGTTGCCAAAGCAACGGTACATTGCTGGATCCATTTGCATTCATCATTTACATAGCTGTTGCTTGCGTCAATTGTCGGCGCATTCAGACAGACGGGGAGGGAGGCAAGGCAGGAAATGTAGGAAAAGCAGACATACAGGGAAACAGACTGCTAGATTGGCAGGTAGACAGGAAGACTGAGAGATATGGAGAGACTGACAAAACCAATCCAGATTGTTCCTTTTTTAGTGGTTTGGAACGTGCACACCGGTTCTCCCTGTCAAATTGAATGAGGAGGAAGCTGCAGTGCAGTCTGCCTCTCCTAACCTTTGTCTCTCTCACGCACACGAGTGACGAAAGTGACAGGAAATCGTCAGTCGTCCATTCGCGGCCGTCACTCAGTCCCACCAACTCGGGACGTCAATACGCCTGGCTTGTTTCTCCTTTCATCCCTCCATCCATCCATCCATCTATCCCTCCCTCCCTCCCTCTCGTCTCATGTGATCAACGATGAATAGATGACCGTCAAGTTCCCTCCTGTAGCCTCCTCAGCGCAAAGAAGCGTTCCCCTTATCAACCCCCGTGCACCGCAGTGAGAAAAGAGAGCGAGGGCGTCCCGGCCGTTTCAGTCACGGCCGGGCCGTGCGTTTTACAAATAGAAATGTTAACCCCACTCCCCAGTCAAGCCTGCCGAGCAAGCCAGATGAAGCGCGCCCCTGGCCTGAGTTTTGCTGCGCAGTGACTAACAACTCCTCTCTCGCCAGGCCAGAGTTCTCCAGGGTTTGTGGGCCCCAGCCAGTGGACGGTTTCACTGGGAAATCCTCCCCACTTTCTTTGTACAGAACTTTTCACTCACCCCCGGGGCTATGTCATTTTATATACCGACGTTTCTTTTACGCAGCAACCTTGGGAAGATAGTGCTTTTCTTTTCTTTTCAAGTCGACATCAGGAGGAAGAGTTGGATGAATGCGTGCGCGTGTGCGTGCCTGTGGGGACGGTCGGCCAGGGACGTGCCCCACTCGTTCTGAACGGAGGGAAACGCGTCCCCGGCTCTCCGGAAACCTTTCCGTCAGACGGTTGAGCTGTGTTATTGCTGCAGCCGCTGGGACGGCACAGTTTATCCAGTGGCCAATCCCTCTGGGCAGAGCGTGTCTCCTGTGTGCGCTCGTGTATTTCACTCTGGCTGGTAGTTTTTTCCCCTCTGTGAATTTGTGAACCGTGAGAAAAAGATCCAGGTATCTTTCTCTCTCTTATCTTTGTTTCTTTCTCTCTCTCTCTCTCTCTCTCTCTCTCTCTCTCTCTCATATGCTTGTGTTTTTTTGGATGCAATTGTGCATACAGTGTGTGCTCGACGGCAGCATAGAACGCTGACCAGTTCTGGCAGTGCTTCGGGGGCACAGTCGTCTTTGAGCCCCTATTAGTGTTTCGGTAACCATACACACACACAGACTGCTAGCCGACGATGATGAAACAACTTTGCAATGTCGTGGGCTGATCAAACGGAAAGGGGCTCATCAAAGCCATCATCTCATTCAGCTGGCCTCGGAGCCTTTCCGTGCCGAGGGGTGCAGGGTTGAAGTACACAGACGATATGGTTAACCGAGGAGGTTGTGTTTTGTGGCGACGAAGAGCTCTGCATGTCACCGTGCGTGCGTGCGTGCGTGCGTGTGTGTTGGGGGGGGGGGGGGGGGGGCACAAGAGTGTGACCATAAGATAGTAAGTGTGTGGGAATCCTTTTTTTTCCCCTTGAGCTTCAGGGTTTCAGTCAGGTTTTCAGTTTTTTTGATCGATTCGACTGAACAAAAACAGCAAGTACTTCAGGTGTTAAGTAGCATCAAAGCCGGTCCCATAGTATTATTGGCGTGTAATGAAGATGCTGTAGAGCATGTTGACTGGCCCTCATGTCTCCATGGTGGGTGAGTGTTTGGCACCATGCACTCTCGTTACTTTTCCTGCTTTATAACAAAGTGACCTTCAGGATTCTGTGCAGAAGGAAGACTCCTATTGCAATATGGAAAGAGCGCTCACACACACACAAACACACACACACGCTCTCCCTTAACTGGCCTTCTTATGTAGTGCCCAGTGCTCCTCCTCCTCACCGCCTCCTCTGTGTTTCCCTCTTCGTCATGTGCTAATTGGCTGCTCCAGGGACGGCAGAGTCGGAGTGTTCGTCTGCCCCCATCCCCCTCAACCCCGTACATCAAAGAGGGAAAAGCAGCGCTCCGTCTCCCTGAACCGTTCACCATGACCTCCACCACGCGGAAAGCCGCGTGCTCTGATGACTTTGTAAACTGGATGCAGAGAGACCAATCATTTATTATTAGACGCCCTCTCCAAAACTGTGTTCCATGTGCCCTTGCAGGTTGCCATGGAGACGCCTGGTTCCTAGGCCAGCTCTGAATGGAGGGTCCTAGGTTCGGAGTATCCGTTATAGTGGGCCTAGACCAGGCCAGGGGTAGAATACCCTGTCTAAGAGAATTAGAGGATTGTTTGAATTCTGTAGTCAACAGCGTCACAGCTTTTTGAGTCTCCAGTAAACAAACAAATTATTGGGACCAGCAGACTGTTGCTATGGCAACTTGGGAGGTTGGCCACATTTTGCAAACAGTTAGTAGATAAAGTGTCAATCTGGCTGTAATCAAATAAACAGAAAAACTATGACGAGACAAGTTTACCTGGCCTGACCTAGTTCCATATGTCAAAGGCTCAGTTATTCTCATTATAGTAGGTTGCTTCAGTCTTAATCTTGTCTCTTGGTTTGCTTGGCTCATGGGCCTAGTACTTGTCTGTCCACGTGGACTTTCTGGTGGTCCCATTCCAGCCTTAATCCTAAACCTTCAAATTTTCTTCAAATCTAATCCCAATTTGATTTTTCCTCTTAATGCTAATCTCCGTTGGTCCTCAGCCTTTGTTCTCCAGTTGATAATTTAGGCTGGATAATCTAAAGAGGTCTCTCCAAAAAGTGCCTGCTACTCACCCAGTATGTTGCACTGTAACATTTCGTTACATGCATTACTTTGAGCACATTGACAAGGTCAGTGGGGCACAGTGCTTAGGGATTGTGCTTATTGGCCGAGGGGCTAGGGTCCATGCAGATCTCCCTGACTCTGTTTAAATCAACAGGAAGGGCTTGTGTCCGCTGGAATCCAAAGCCTTAGACTGTGGACTATCTAAAATCCTTCCTTTACCAAACTCTGGGATTTTCTAATAAGTCTTTTTTAACGAGATATTTCTATTTCCTGCTACTTGGTTGATCCCGCACTGCACTGCATTTAATTTAACGAAACCTGACCGTAATCCTCTCCACATTCCCAGTATCCGTCTGCTCCGAGCCAGAGTATTCCCACCCCCGGCCTGCAGGAGCTGGCTAGCTGGCTGTATTCCGAACCCCAGTCTGGTGCTTACAGCCCATGGCTCTGGTTGTTTCTCCCAGCGTTACCATTAAATCCAGGCCCCTACCTGTGTCCTCACTGGGAACAGGCTACACATCTTCCGAGAAGATGGACACGGCTTTTCTTTTGAATCTCATGGTCTTTCCTTTAGGCACTTTCTCTCTTTTTTTCTTTCTCTCCCCCTTTCTCTCTTCTGCATTCCCCGCCTCAGGCTCTGCACTTCCTCACCACCACGCACTCTTTCTCTCGCTCCGTCCGCCTCCTGTGAGGCGGTCTGATGTGCCACTGATTTGAGGTCAGTGAGCTGCTCCTCGGTCCTCCAGCCCTGAAGCAGGTGAGAACGGAGGGGGATTGAGGGCTCTGCCCTGCAGCGCTCACCAGCCTGCAGCTTCCTTCACAGGCCAGTGGTCCATTACACTGTATAATAGGACTAGCCCCGCCGACACTATCTGCTTCAGGGTTATCTCCCTCCACCGCCCCATCCACCGAGGGAAGAGCAATCAAGCACACCTTATTTTGTTAAAGCAGAAAACGGAATTGGATGGCTGATCTTTCCTCCCGTTTTCAAAGCCCGTCGCTGTTGTCGAGAGCGTGCGCCCTGCTGCTTACAAATGGTCTCATTTGGTCCGGGAGAGCGGCGGAACCGCTGGAGCGTGGCTAGTATCTGTTTGACATCAGGTGAGGCCCGTGTTTACGTGGTGAATAAGTGGTGGAGAATTGTCACGGTTCACTCGGAGAGTAAACAGATGTAGCCAGTCAGAGGGCCCGCTTTGTTTCCCCGCCTGTGACGCTTAGGTGCACTTATTATTAAGAGCCGTCGACTCTGCATTTTTATTTTATTTTGTGTTTAACGTACACTTTGTATTTTCCCTTCTTTTCTGGACTCTCTTTCTTTACCTTCTCTCTCTCTCTCTCTCTCTCTCTCTCTCTCTCGTTCCAGATTTCTTTTTTTGTGGAACGATCTATCTGTTCTCTCCTCGTTATTCTCCTCCGCTCTCTGATGTTCCGTTTATGCCTCCTGGCTCAGCACATTTATGATCCAGCTATAATTGCCATAATACATTGGGGTTATTATTGCTGCCGAAAGAGCAGTGCATTATCATATAAATTATACCAACAGAACCGTGGAGTAGGCAAAGTGGCAGACGTCTCTGCTGGCCACCCCTCAAGGACAACAGATATAACAAGCAAACGAGCATCTGGGACCAGCCGACCAATCCACACAGGGAACGGTCTCGTCTAAACTTGTGCTTTCCCAACAGAGAGATGGCAAATTAAACCGCGTGAACCTTTTGTTTTGCATTATGGGCTTCCTAATTGCGTTGTTGCTTACAATTAGAATGGGAATTTGGAACCATTTTAATTTTTGGCTACTGCTACTAGCTTGATGCTACAAAGTATAACACCTTTTTTTCCCTGTAGAAATGCTGCTTAACATCGACCTGAAGTGGTCTATAATGTTTGGCGATGGGACAGATCACAGCTAATACCATTGATGGGAGAAGTATTTCCCTCAAATTTTTTGGTCCAAGCATTCATCTGACCGCTCGGTTCTCTTGCAAATAGAGAATGCCCTGGCCTAACTTCTCTTTCTTAGTGTTACTTGCTAATTTAAAAGCCAAACAAAGAACATTTACATTAGAACCTTGCCTTTTCTTTCTTTCAATTTTTTCCTGCCACATTAATCTTTTCATGTGACAACAAACAAGTCTTACGGTGGCTGGTGATAAATATTTACTGCTGTTACGTATTTGCCTGTCCCAATTTGATAATTATGCAGAAAAAAAGGTCGCACTTCGATAATTACTTGAGAAAAATAAGTGTTTATTTTCCCCCTATCAATTACCAAACAATGAGACAGTTTGCTGGAGTGAGTTTATAATGAACTTGAGAATGCGTAATTAAACCCAGCCCCGCGCCTCCTATGTCCTTAGTTTGTAGAACCCTCCAAACCGCGCTGCTTAAGATTCACCGTCGTGAGCTGCCAATTAGAAAGACCCGGTTAGTTATTCCGGGAGCGCCCCTTTGATCTAACCCTGTCAGGAGAGACTCCTCCCCTCCTTCCTTCCGTCTTTTAGTCCAAACTAGCCCAGCGCTCACCACTTCCCTTCAAGGTCGGACTGGACGTGATGTGAAGTTAACACACAAACTGTTAAGCTAAGAGGAGTAGACGCGTGTTGCTCCTCAGATAAAGAGATTAGCTGTGTTTGATTAACCAGACTGATCCACCCTGAGGGTGTTCCACGGTACAGTGTCCTCCTACCTTTTGGAATAGGTGTTTGCATAGGGTTGTCTTCTGTCTGTTAGGCCATCCTTTTTGCAGCCAACGTAATGCTAGCATATTGCCCTTTTTAATAGGGCTGTGTATTGGCAAAAATCTGGCGATACGATACAGGGGTTACGATTCTGTATATTGCGATATATTCGGATTTTCTTTTTACTGTTAAAGGATAAAGAACAGTTATTATGAGGAAAAAAAAACCTGTGAGAATTGATGTTTTCCGGTAACGTCCAACATCAGTTTGTGCAATCTGAGCAAAGGAATTAACATTTGCCTTTAACAGTATTTTCTTTTTTTTATGTTTAATTAAAAATCGATACTTGGTCAGGATCGATACAGTATTGCTAAACATAATATCGTGATATTCAAGTGAATCGATTTTTTTCGTACACCCCTAACTTTTTAAGGTCAGACTAGTTATTTCGTTCCTTCCAGAGTTACCTCGATGCGTATTGCGAAGCTGTGTTGTTGCACGCCATTTCAGGTAGCTTCCCCTAGCTTTCATTTCACTTCAGCGTGGCTCAATGAGACGTTAAGTCGGCCTTGTTATCAGACCTTTGATTCTCTCCACAGGTCAGCCCAGCGTTGCAGGCCGCGGCTCGATTCGGACAACCAATTTGACGGCACTGCAGAAAAGAGTGTGTAGCTTACTTAGGTAGATCTCCTTCACAAACCCTTCGGCCCCCCCCTCGCTGTGTGCGGGGTCAGGCGAGCCGGCCTATTTATCTAATGCATAGGGATCCACACAGCAGTGTTAGCTCCCACACCCATAGCTCACTCTCTCCCTGCCATCTATTATTCAGTCATTTCACCTCCCTAGTTCTATATTATTCAGGCCTCTGCCTCCCTAGTTCTATGTGATTTTGCTGACTCGATTGAGGGAGAAAAGGAGGTGGGGGGGTTTTGGGGGTCAGGCTCCTGCTAACGGTGCGAGAATTTTTATGGCCCAGGTAAAGTGGAGGAAAGGCATTTTGTGCTCTTTAATATGTGTCTTGGTAATGTGAAAACCCGCCCGTAGCCCTGTGGCCCAGCAAACAGCCAAGGCAGCCCCCGTCTCTCCCCCTTCATACTTCGAATGGCCTGGATGTTTAAAGCTGTTAAGGCTGACGGGCTGCAGTGTCTCTCCTCTGTCCCTAGGCCAGGGCTGCAGTCAGCGAGGCCTGGGGAAAGGGCTACAGATGGGTTCCATTTCAAAGACTGAGGCGTAGGCATCTAGCGGGAAAAAAAAGATGTGATGATCTGCTGATCTTTTAATGCGTTTTTATTATTGTGTAGGCTCAACTTTATGATTGTGGTGAGGGTAAATCTCACACATGTTTGTGTGTATTTAGTGCTGGCCTAGTCGGGTTTTTAATGTGTGTGTGTGTGTGTGTGTGTGTGTGTGTGTGTGTGTGTGGGAAATTGTTGTCTGTGTGGGCCTCTGATGTTAACGTTAATGTTAATGTGTGTCCTTGGGGAGGTGGTAATAAAGGCGTATGGAAGAAACATGGCTCTATGGCTGTGTGGGTTCCATACCAGTGTGTCGGGGGTGGTTGAGTGATGCTGTGCTGGTCTGCGTTTATGTCGAGGCAGGGGGGTGGATAACGTACTGTCTAAACAGGGGCATTAGGCTGTCTGGAGGGGGTAGGCTTTTCTTTGCCCGGATGCCCAAGGATAATGTAGCCAGCCTCGTGTCTTGGTTAATAATCCCCCATCGACGCCCAGGCTGAGCGGTTGCGAGGCCCTAACAGCTTCTCCGGAGGCGGCCCCCGTGTTCGAGGGAGCGAGGGATAGAAGGAGAGGTGGACGGAGAGGGACAGAGGACGAGATGGAAGGTGAAGGGAGGGAGGGAGGGAGAATAATAATAATAATCTGGCTGTACCCTCACTAAAGAATCATCGCTACTGCAGTGTGGTTAGACAGCCTAAACACCAAGGAGCTCGCTGGCTGGAGGAGAAACTCCGTTAGCTGGGGATGTGACTTGCTAGCTGGTTGGCTGGCTGGTTGACTGGCTTGCTGACCTGTTGTCTCGCTGACTGTTTCACTGGTTGGCTGGCCTATTGGTTGGCCTAGTAGAGGGAAACATTTAGTAGAACAGGCAGGAGGGGTCGTCTGTTCTCCACAGACAACATTGAACAAACCGTGTGTCTGTGGAGTTGCTGTGGGCACGTTGTCACCATGCACAGTAGACCGGTACGTCCTCGACAGATATGTCACGCCGTGGCCTTCGAGGAGGAAGATTCCCCCACAGTCCGCTACTAGCCTCCCGGGAAGACAGACAGACAGTCAGCCTGTCGGGCAGCTTGAGGCACAAGGCTTTCTTTTTGTCCAACGTCCTATGAGGGACCAGTGGCAGAGTTGAGTCATGTTAAGATGAGCTGAGTGGAGGAGATTGAAACGGGAAGTGCTCCATCACGAAACATTCATTCAGTAATGGTTTTATTTTCTCAGATACATCTTTTGGGGGGATGGTTGGTTAATGGGGTTAAGTAAACCAAGAGATGATCCAGCTTTTCAAAACATAACCTTTCATTAATTTGAGAAATGTTACAAGCATTTTGTGGTGGAAATGAGCTTTCTAAGGTGAAAAGAGGGCATCATTTGAATCAAATAAATTGTGCGCTTGTGAAAAGCTGCGTACTGCAATACGGTGACTGCCTAACGGAGACACTTAAATTCTCATTGATCCAAGCAACATAACACAGGAGTCGTCAATCCCACTTGTGCAAGGTTTTAAGATAATTCCTCCCTTTTCTAATGATACAGGACCCTCCCTATAACATTTAATGGTCCCTCAAAAGGATGTCGTTATTGGACACGGGGACATTTCTGTTCGACTTGTTCTCCGTAGACCCTCAGACTCCTGGGGAATCTCAGTGTGTCTAAACTCGCGCCTGGCTTTTCAACCTTATCCCCCTTCTGCGTGGCAATGGCTCGAGTGTGCTCAGCATCAGTTCATTCCCCATTCAAACTCACAACCTAACACATGCAGTTGTGACAGGGGCTCTGAAATGAACGCGTCGCCATGTTTGAAAAGACTGTGTTTTTCCCTAAAGTGAACGCCTCTCCTCTGAGGCTTTGCTGCAGTCCATGGCTTTCTGCTGTGGGCGGGTGAAGCCCACCAGTTCACTCTGGGGAGAGCAGATAAGAGAAATCCTGTCGTTGGCATGTTGGGGTCGGACGTGTGTGATTCAGCAATTAAACTGATAGTATTGGCGTCATCTCTCTCGCTTTGCTTGCTCCCTGTCTCTCTCTGTGTAGGCGGTGTGATAGGGCTGATATTCAGCTGTATCTCAGAGCGACATGTTGGATGCCGTGGTATCCAGGCAGACCTGTAGTAGTAGACCAGTGTCTTCCAGCTTTTGCCATCTAGCCCTTTGGTTTTGTCAGTGGACGGCGCGCGTGACGCTAAAGACCTCCACGCTCTTCACACACTGTGACAAGTGCCCCGACAATGTACCACCCACCGGACCAAAAGCAACCTTGCGGAGGAGATCTGTGCGGCCGGTCCGACAATGCCTTGGTTTGAGTAGAAAAGTAGCTTTCCCACAGAGCTGCTGTATGTGCTAGGTCGGCAGGCACCACTCAGACAGTGTGTTGATGAGGCCAGGTCCAGACAACAGCCCTCCCCGAACGCCTTCAGACGACAGGGCGCTGGCAGCAGCCGGAGAGGCCGGCCGACGTGCCGCCTGATTCCAGTTATCGGCCTCGTTTGTTACGGCCGGAATCACCCGACACCCCAACGGTGAGGGATGATTATAATTAGGAGCCGCCCCCCCCCTCCTTTCCCTGCCTCCCCCTCGCCGGAACCTGATTGGAAACTTTTTTTCAGATTTTCCATTTAGCCCGAAACAATTGTGCTGTCTGACTGGTGGGCTTATGGAAAGCTGGGCCGCGTGGATAAAAGCTAAAAAGCTGTTTTTCATAATTTCTCTTTTTTTGTGCCTGTGTGCCTCAAACTCCCCGTGGGTCTTGTTTTTTAATAAGCCAGTCAGCCAATTGGGGCTCTGTCAAACACACACACACACACGCACACACACACACACACACACACACGCACACACGCACACAAACAACCGCCCTGATTGTGCGTCTCTTCGTCGCCCGGCTGCCTTCGTCGTGCCTCGGCTCCTGCTTACCCCTACACAGTATTAGGGGGGAATTTGAGGAGACATCATCAGATTCAATAAACACTTTTGTGTGCTTGCCTTTTTCCTCTCCTGTGCCCTTCGGGCCCTAAACCGGTTTAGTCTCCTTCACTGGCTACGAGCTGCAGACAAAGACCCAGCCTTTTTATCGCTTTCTCTCTCTCTCTCTCTCTCTCTCTCTCTCTCTCTCTCTCTTTTTTTTCCCTCACTCTCTATCTATCAATCTCTCTCTCTCTCTCTCTCTCTCTCTCTCTCTCTCACCACTGCTGTCTATCCGTTGGTGTCCATGCAGTAGTACCAGCCTGTAGCAGGCTTGCTTGGATAGCTATGACACTCGTCTGGTTTATTCCTCCCTTCCCCTCGTTCTTTGAGCCACCGGCTCTTTCAAGCCATCCGGGCTTGGTGTCGCCATTTTGTCTTACCACACCTTTTAAAAGCTCAAAAAATATTTGTTAGTATATTTTTTCATCCAGTTTTCCCAGTGCGACGTTTTTAAATCTCCTACATGTTCTGTCAAAAGGAAAGACGGATATCCACCGAGGTATCTAAGCCGTCTTGTTTGTACGCCTTTCGATTCCTCAAATTTTTTGTCCTCCTATATATATAATTATATTTTGTCCTCCTATATATATATATATATATATATATATTTATATATGATTGTTTTTTATCCTCCTATATATATATATATATATATATATATATATATATATATATATATATTATAATTATTTTTGTCCTCCTATAGATTGTATGTATTGTATGTAACCTATATATAAATTGAACCATTATGATGCCTAATACAACCATCTGTGATTTAAATATGGGGCTATATGGAACCATTAAAGATTTGAATATGGTGCCAATTATCTCAAAAGCTGTCACTGTTAGGTAAGTTAAATAAAGTAATAAAACAAATCTAGGAAATAGGACTTTTCTTTTAACGATCTCCTGCCTGAAACACTGGCTGGCTGCACACGGTGTAAGACAGGGAGTGAAGGAGAGCGAGCCGCCCGCCCTAACCTGCGATCACTCTGAGCAGAACGCATGGGAATAAAGGACAGTTGAATAGATTTGTAACTTAAATCGCAGCCGTTGCGATTGGCTAATTGCATTGTCTCAAGTCGCGATTTCGATTTGAAATCGATGAATCGTGCAGCCCTAATGTGTGTGTGTGTGTGTGTGTGTGTGTGTGTGTGTGTGTGTGTGTGTGTGTGTGTGTGTGTGTGTGTGTGTGTGTGTGTGTGTGTGTGTGTGTGTGTGTGTGTGTGTGTGTGTGTGTGTGT
This sequence comes from Galaxias olidus, assembly GCA_026901105.3. NCBI lineage: Eukaryota > Metazoa > Chordata > Actinopteri > Galaxiiformes > Galaxiidae > Galaxias > Galaxias olidus. Next base: position 9,666 of record JAPMUY010011121.1, on the reverse strand, counting down.
GTGTGTGTGTGTGTGTGTGTGAACAGAGCCCTATCAGAATAAGTTGGAGGCAGTGAGATCAGGTGTGCTTTGGGGGAGTCAGTGTGAAGGAGAGCGAGAGAGCAGAAAGGGAGAAGGTAGACAAAGGTGACGGAAGGGAAGATCAAGACAAGATAAAGTCTGGAGAAGGAGAGTGAACGAATGAAACCCGTGTGTGTGTGTGTGTGTGTGTGCGCGTGTGTGTGTGTGTGTGTGTGTGTGTGTGTGTGTGTGTGTGTGTGTGTGTGTGTGTGTGTGTGCGTGCGCGCGCGCCTGCCTGTCAATCAGAGAGTAGAGGTGTGCGTGTGTGTTTGTGTATTTGTGTATCTTCCTGTCTTCTCCTCTCTGTGTTCTCAGCCCCGCTGTGCAAACTCCCACACACACACACACACACACTGGCAGGCAGGCAGGCAGGCAGGCTGGAAGTCTCTCTGAAGGCAGCGGGTTGCCAGAAAGCCCTGTGGAAGGTTCTGCTCAATGTCCTGGGAGGCCGCTAGAACACAGGGAGGGGGGGATGGTCATTAAGAGGCTTGACAACCTGCGTGCCAATCCCACCAATGGCTTTGAGAGACAGGGAGAGAGAGAGCGCGAGAGAGACCGAGAAAAAGTGTGTGAGAGAGAGAGAGAGACAAAGCGAGAGAGACAGACAGGGGTGAGAGAGACAGACAGAGACAGAGGGGCTGCTTCTCGCTCATCCACTCCCCTACTGGGCCGGGCCGGGCCAGGCCCGCTCCGTTGCCATGGAGATGGGTGGGAGATGGCTCCAGGCTGGGCCCTGGCCCTCCCCAGCCCGTTTGCAGGGCCGAGTGGTCACGAGCTCCGGAGCGCCCCCGCGTGATCGGCGTTCTACCAAACAACCACCGAAAACATATTTATAGACCTATTTAGCTCCGCACAACATAATCCACGCCTACAGTCAGGTATCGCCATTTCACGGGGGGGAGATTGTGCATTGATTGTGCACAGCGGAACAAGCCGTTCCCTTTGAATGCTTTGAAATGTGAAATCTAGAATGTGCTCTCTAGCCAAGTTGCTTATTGTAACCCTTCTCTAGAGTATATTTCTATGCTGTGTTTTTGTTGGCCTGTTTTTGTTACATTCCGCTATCCGGCTGGAGTCGGCCTGTAGCTGCAGGTTGCTGAATCCTGTGCGCTCCGTGGAGAGGCGGAGGGCTTATAGCGCTGCAGGCTCGCTGCTGTGGCATTTGTGCGAGGGAGGAGAAAGCCTTCTATTTCAGTCATCTGGAGCCAGACACTGCGTGCGTGTGTGTGCGTGTGCATGTGCGCGTGCACGGACACATCTTCTCTGAAGCTAGTTTTATTAGCGGTGCCAGAGAAAGAAGGCACGCACGCACGCACACAAACCCCACGTACGGCAGACGCTGAGGCAGTCCTATGTTTGCAGTTGCGGCACTCTGTCAGAAATCGGCGCTCTGAGAGAGACTCGGCGGCAGGCCTTTTGGTGGACGACTCGCGCTGGTCCTTTACGGCGGCGGCGGCGCCCGAGGCGGTTCGCTCGAGGCCGTTCTCTCGGACATGGGTTTGGTTCTGCTGCTGGAGTGTTGCCTCGATAAGACGTCTGTATTGTTTAGACGAACCCGCCGCCCGTGGCGAGGAGGAGGAGGAGGAGGAGGAGGAGGAGGAGGAGGCGGCGGCTGCTGCTGCTGCTAGATAGTGCGAATGAAGGAGGGTTATGTTGGCAGGAGAGAAGCAGGCTGAAGATAAGGAAACGAGAGAGCTTTTGGCCCCGGTGGCCTTTAGTATTGTCTGTTTGGAATAAGGACTGGAGTTAGCTTACACTCTCAGCATGCTCAGACCTGTTCTGTTACTGATAGCTCCCTCCCCCCCCCCTCCACAAACATAATCTAACGTCCCCCGCAGGGCAGAGAAAGCCAGGTACGCAGGCAGACCTGTGACTTCCCTCAGGGGACTGACTAACCTGTAAATCCTCATTGAAACGGGCCTGTCACTGTAAATGGACCCAGTGACAACACCAGGTAGACCTAGTATTGGGGGATGGCTGGACAGGTTGCCAGGGGAAACTGGTACATGGGCAGCTTTGTTTGCGTCCATCATTTTTGATTTATTCTCCTCCAGTCGAGGAGGATTGTTGAAGAACTTATTGTTATCCATGGCAACGGCAGCGCTGAACAAACGGCAAGAGTTATGCGACTTGGCACAATGTCACTTTTCATTTTATTCTCTGGCCGCTTTGTTCAGACTTTTCAGGTTGTGTCCAACATGGCCGTAAAATTGAAACGCGTTGTGTGTGATTGTCTTTCCACGTCTCTCTCTCTTTTGGCTTTCTCGTTATCTCAAGTGACCGAGTGTGTTTCGTGTCGGCTGCAGTCTGCGCTGCCAAGTCGAGTTTGTACGGTAATTGTTGGTGAAAGGACGTCTTTTGTTCCCTTTGATTTTCTTTCCATAAGTGTTTTGTTTTGACACAGAACGCTGTCCAAGTTACTGTGCGTTGTGTCCATAGGGATTGAACCCCCACAAACATGGCACACAGACACTCGCACACTCCCTTCTTTGTGTCGATTCTTCCACTTCTCATTTCACAAAAAGGTGATCCCTCTTATCTCTGTTTGGTGGCTGGTGTGTCCGGCTGGCAGCATAGAATATTTTGGCCCCGTAAAACGTCAATAATACCTGTGGACAGACACACACACACACACACACACACACACACACAGCACTGGTGGTACTGGGACTGGTTCTTTTAATGTAGGCAGAGTAGCTGTGCCAGCAATCTATCGGTTCTGAGACTCTGCATTGACATTCCTGTGGTGTCAGACCAAACCGTAGCTTTGACCATAGCCAAAAAGACACATGCAGTCACCTTCCTGCTCCCAGAGTGGGTTACCTGACTGAAACAAGGATTACACTCATTGGTTCCTAGACTAGTGCTTAGTTTTATTATCTTACTTTAACACTGTCCTCTGCCTTCATTCTGACTAAGTGGGAAGTGTTATTTTGACCCAGTTCACTGTTCTTTATACTCACCCGAGATATTGTGCTTGGGAAAGAATATGCTGTTTGTGTCTCTTGCCTTAGTGGTGACTAATACCCCACGTATTTCTACGACCGTGGCCGGGTCTTTGCAAGGCCGCGTCAGAGACGAGCCTCAGTCTGCTGCTTTTCTCAGGCACATTGTGATTGACCTATGGGCTTTCTAACATGTCTCTCCTTATTGACGTGGCTCTGCCCCTGATTCTCTGCTCGCTGTCTTTCCGTGTGCCACAGGTTCAACTACAGGTCGACACACCACCTCACCACCAATGGATTCTACGAGTTCCTCAACTGGTTTGACGAGAGGGCCTGGTACCCACTGGGCAGGATAGTGGGGGGCACGGTGAGAGAGAGGGGCGGGCAAGCGGGCAGCCAATCTCATTTTGTTTTTATTTCTCCAGAGAAAACGCCAATAAGCCCTGTATTGTTCTATCACACACACACGCACGCACGCACACACACATGGCTGGCTTGCTTAAACATCCCTGTGAGGAGACGGGGGCACTGTGGACATTGAGTTAGCAGGCAGAACTCTCTCCCCCCCTCTAAGAGACTGCTGAAAAGACACGGGGACAACATCCATCTTCATAAAGTGTCTACAGGAGAATGGGATACACACCATTACACCCGCTACAGCCACACACACGCACACACACACACACACACACACACACACACACACACACACACACACACACTCTTTGTCACACAAGGCCTGTCTCTACTAGGGATGTAACGATAGTATATTTTCACTGTACGATTATCGTTTCAAAATACATCACAATTTGACGATTAATCTCGATATTAAAAGTTTTTATTTTACTAATTAATTAGGGATGCACCGATGGTGAAATTCTGGGCCGATGCCGATGTTTAAAATAACAATTTGGCCGATGCCGATGTTTTTAGGCCTATTTTGTTTTTGTTCTTTATTCCCCCTTTTGTGCCAGTATAACAAAGAAATCATAATAATAATAAAAAATAATTGAACTGTTATGAATAGGGATGTTAATCTTCATTAAGAATTTAATCGGTCAAGAGATTCAAATGAAACGATTAAATTGAACAGTTTGCGGTCTGGTCTTTTGGTTGAAATTCACGGCGCGTGTGTACGGCCGATACATCGGTTCAGCCCAAGTAGAACCGTTTGTTGCATAGACGTGGTTCTATATGGAACCACACAGGGCTGAGATGTGGTGTTATTTGGAACCATTAGGATACAAGTATGGTGCCTAACAGAACAATCTGTGATTTAATTATGGGGCTATATGGAACCATTAAAGATTTGAATATGGTGCCAATAATAAAATTTACTATATTCCATTGAAAAAAACACACCCAAAACATTTTCGTTGCTATGCTAAAATATAGTGCTTCGTTTTATTTGTTCCACTTTGAAACATTTTCATTGCAACCAATTAACTGGGAAGAACATTGTATGAAATAGTTCAAAGTTTAAAACTATATTCTTTATTTAGGCCTAAGTTCAATATTTATTCAATTTAACACAGACAGCTCCTTATGACATTATTTCTAGTCCAGGTTATTATACAAGAACCATTTCTCACTTCTCAATGGGATGATGGTCACCAAGATGAGACAGCATATTCCAGATGTTTCCTCCTTTGGCTGAAATATAGCTATAATATATAATATGGTTATAATATAGCATAGTGCGTGCATCTTTGTCAATGGCTGTTTCATGTTTCTCCCAGTCTGTCGGGAGGCAAGCCTGGGAGACACCATGAAAATGACACCGTGGATAAACCGTGTTATGGGAAAAGCTACGGTTTGATAGCTTTTGTTGCTTTTTATCGGGATATATATTTAAAAACCGGTTAATCGTTGCATGCCTGGTCTGTACACACTCCGTCTCCTTATATCACCTCTAAACACATACACACACACAAACTATGAACTGCTTCCTGCTCCAGCTCGAAGAAACCACCAGTGCATTAGTGCACCAGAGGTTCGTTCTCCTAAAGAGAATTGGAGCGGAACGGGCCACTTTGAAGTGTGTATTTCTGTTTAAATAAGGAACAAACGCGTTCAGCCCCTGAGCAATTAAAAAATGGTCTACTTATAGCTCATTACATAAATGCAATCATACAAACACGCGCACGTACTGCGCGCACACAAACCCGTATGCAATGCAGTTACTTTACTCAGCACACACACACACACTCGCATGCAATCACAGTTTACTTCGCACAACCAAACTTTATTCCTCACAAACTCTCTCACTCTCTCTTACAGATATTTAAAGTAACGCTTAATATAGCACACACAAAGATAAATACACTTTCTCTCTTCTTCCTCAGTCCTTCTCTGTCCCCCACTCCACACACCCTCTCCCCCAGCCTCCCTAATGCACCTCCCCTCTCTCCCCCAGCCTCCCTAATGCACCTCCCCTCTCTCCCCCAGCCTCCCTAATGCACCTCCCCTCTCTCCCCTAGCCTCCCTAATGCACCTCCCCTCTCTCCTCTAGCCTCCCTAATGCACTTCCCCTCTCTCCTCTAGCCTCCCTAACTCTCCTCTTCTCTCCTCTCCGCTTCTTTACCTCTCCGCTCTTTTACCACTCCTCTCCTCTTCTCCAGCCTCCCTAACTCTCCTCTCCTCTCCTCCAGCCTCCCTAACTCTCCTCTCCTCTCCTCACCCCCAGCCTCCTTAACTCTTCTCTCCTCTCCTCTCCCCCAGCCTCCCTAACTCTCCTCTCCTCTCCTCCAGCCTCCCTAACACTCCTCTCCTCTCCTTTCCTCCAGCCTCCCTAACACTCCTCTCCTCTCCTCCAGCCTCCCTGACACTCCTCTCCTCTCCTCTCCTCTCTTTCAGCCTCCGTAACACTCCTCTCCTCTCTTTCAGCCTCCGTAACACTCCTCTCCTCTCCTCTCCTCTCCTCCAGCCTCCCTAACACTCCTCTCCTTTCCTCCAGCCTCCCTAACTCTCCTCTCCTCTCCTCCAGCCTCCCTAACACTCCTCTCCTCTCCACTTCTCTCCTCCAGCCTCCCTAACACTCCTCTCCTCTCCACTTCTCTCCTCCAGCCTCCCTAACACTCCTCTCCTTTCCCCCAGCCTCCCTAACACTCTTCTCCTCTCCCATCTCTCCTCCAGCCTCTCCTCTCCTCTCCTCCAGCCTCCCTAACGCTCCTCCCCTCTCTCTTCCAGGTGTACCCGGGCCTCATGGTGACGGCGGGCCTCATCCACTACGTGCTGAACTTCCTCCACATCACGGTGCACATCCGGGACGTGTGCGTGTTCCTGGCGCCCGTCTTCAGCGGCCTCACCTCCGTCTCCACCTTCCTGCTGACCCGGGAGCTGTGGAACCAGGGCGCCGGCTTGCTGGCCGCCTGCTTCATCGCCATCGTGCCGGGCTACATCTCCCGCTCCGTGGCCGGCTCCTTCGACAATGAGGGCATCGCCATCTTTGCCCTGCAGTTCACCTACTACCTATGGGTAGGTCTATTTGTGGCACTAAATTAGGATGTTGTCATTACCGTATAAGGCCAGCAGGATGTAATCATTACCATATATGGCTGTCAGGATGTAATAGTTACCATATACGGCCATCTGGATATAATTGTTGCCAAATAAGGTCAGCAGGATATAATCGTCTCAGTGTGAGGTCAGCATGATATGCTTATCACTGTCAAAGACCAGTAGGATCTAATCATTAACATGGGAGGCCAGCCGAATATATGCATGCTCATAAAAGACCGGCAGTATACCATAGAAGGCCAGCAGGATAAGATCATTACCATATAAGGCCAGCAGTACACATTCATGAATGTACAATCTGCAGTATGCCATAGGCCAGCAGGATACAGTCATTACCATGAAAAGCAGGTAGGATAAAATCATAAACTTTGAAAGGCCAGCAAGATATATTCATGAACATATAAGACCAGATAAGAATCTGAATTGGAATCCGAATTGGAATTGGAATGGGATTGGAATGGCGTAGAGCACATACTGCTGATGTGGTTGAAAAAAAAATATGAAAAAACTTTAGCTGCAAGATTGAAGAGCATTTGTGAGGCTGCAGAGCTCATTTGCAAAGCAAACACACTAACAGTATTGAAGTAGGGATGGGGGGCAGGCCATGCCAAACGCAGCCTGATAGCTTCCTCTGACTCACCT